>JARWLF010000049.1:0-51676 GCA_029853055.1 Scenedesmus sp. KT-U | reverse complement strand
ATCATCATCATCATCATCATCATCATCATCATCATCATCATCATCATCATCATCATCATCATCATCATCATCATCATCATCATCATCATCATCATCATCATCATCATCATTGACATCATCATCATCGTCATCACCGTGAGAGGAGTCATCAGAAGAGTCGTCATCATCTGTTGAAAAGTCTGGATCCAGCAGCAAGTCGGCTTCTGATAGGTACAACTGGCAGATGCGGCATCCTGTCTCTGTTTTCTAGCACACATGTAATGACTTGTAATGGCGTGTGCCCACAAGGACGTATAGAAATATGCCTGCACACGGCCGGTACACGTGTGCGGGTGCGGGCGCCTGCGGCCGTGTAGCACACGGACACGTGTGCCACAAGGCCGGCAGGCGTGTGTGTATGCTACACGTCTTCTAAAAGTCGTCATCCGTGTTCTGTATGTTGCTGAGCTTAATGATGTCAGGAGATTCATGTACCGGCTGCCCGTTGCTGTCAGCTACCAGTAGGACCGGACCGGCACGGTCCTGACCAGCTACGCATCCCTGTGGCCGGCTTGCTAAGGCCACTTGAGACCAAGTCCCTGCAGGGAAGCTGTTGCAATCCACTATAGCACTGCCAACAGAAGCATGTTGACTTGCTTTGAGTTAAAAGCCTCAAATCAGTACCATGTACTTTCAGACACCACGCTGCAAGAATCGGTTCAAGCACTGCCTGTGCCTTTGGCGGGTGCTGCTGCTGATTTCACTGAGTGGCACTCAGTGACTACTTTGCAGTGCTACTAATGTCACAGTTCTATCACCATGGCCTTCAGCCTATCCAACATGGGTGGTGTTGAGAAACACCGTTTTAGGATAGCATACACTTTGAGTGCTGCTTGACATACTCTTGACCTAATCCAGCTTGTGATACTGATGTAGTCCGAGATGATAATGTGTGACTGAGCTTCAATCACTCCATACCAGCAAGTCTTCTGAAATGGTGTGCACAAGGTCATTTATCAAGAAGTCCTGCTCGGGATTACGTGAATAATCAGGTACAACACACACTTTGTGCAAGATACTGTCGATAGGGATGGCAGCAAAAGACCCAGGAGTCTTGTTGACTTTCTTGCGTTTACTGCCATGGGCTGCTCTGGGGGTTGGCTCCCAAATCAAGGGTCTCAACGTCAGAGGGCATCTGCGATCGTCTTGGTCATTGACATCCTGAGGGGCTGCATAGTTGCGTATGAAAACAAAGTCCTTGTTTGATACAGTTCCAAGAGCAAAAACCTGTGAGACACATGACATGACCAAGCAGCAAGTAAGGCGGTGTAGTACTTGTAGCCAGCAACTACTTCAGCAGATGAATCAGGGCAACGCAGCGTTGCACACAATCCTGCATACACTCAATGCCCACACCTCTCAAGTCCTACACAAAACATGCTGCAAAGCACCTACACAATGCATACTCCTCACCTGTCCATACCAGACTCCCTCCACATCATTGAGCGTGACTGGGTCTGGCCATAGACCTCTGAACGCTATGCTGTCTAGAGTCATACAGTTATGTTGCCTGCCCGTCAACACAGGATGGCCTCGGACGATATCTGCAACCCCTTCGTACCGCACAATACCAAGCGTGCTTTTGATGATGATGATGCTTGGTGGCTTGTCACTCTCAAGGAAGCCTTGTACAGCAGCTTGCAAATGCTCCAGCTCAGGAACAGCATCAACTGCCTTGTACTCCCAGCTATTGACATCAGCAAGTTTTGCAAATCTGAAGTTTCTGCCCTGTGATGATATCGAGGCTTCAAATGTGGCCAAAGCCCTCTGCCGCTGCACACACCATACATAACAAAGTCAGTGGTGTGTAGCAATCATCTGCCGTGCATTTTAGCAACAAGTATACAATGTGCTGTCTGTTGAAACAACAGTTGTGTGCCCAAATGTCATGCTCATGTAGCCAGCAAGGTCATGCAGATAAGGTATACATCAGTGTGCCGGGAGTCCCACGATTCCTTACCGCCCCAACTGCTTTCACTGTTGCTGTACGCTGCGCCTCAATTGCTGCCGCATTCCACTTGATGGCTTCTTTCACATGGAGCTTGTCTGCAACTTGTTGAGTCAGCCCTGACAGCTTCTTGTTGGTGGCATTATAAGTAGCACGTAGATCTTTGTTCATTCTCTCCCTAGGCCCTGTATCTGCCAAGGCAATCATCCCAAATTCCCGGATGCTGTTGGCATATTTCCGCATGTTGAGCATCTTGGGAATGTCAAAGTTCTTGACATGCCCCAAGGTCTGTTTGATTTTACCTACCAACCTGTGCAGAGAGGCAGAACAGTTGCAGCAAGCGATATCAGCTCAAGAAAGTGCTCAATATTGAGGCCAGGCACAACAACTCCCGGCTGCAATCACCACTGTTCAGCATCGGTATCAGTCTCGTTGCATAGCAGTATATCAGCAGGCATGGCATCATGACAATTGCAAGCACCAATGTCAAAGAGACTGCGTGACTGAGTTGTCACGGCCTTTTGTGGTTGCTGAGACCTAAAGCTGAGGTACTCACTCATCACTCCAGCGCTCCAACATCAACAGACTCTCCTCTGTATGCGTTGGACTGTCCCTGACATGCTGCCAGCGGGCATAATCTGCACATATGCCAGCTGGCTTGAGAGTAACTCGACATACTCGACAGTTAAGGGTGTGCTTTCGAATGGCAGCTTACCTGCAAGCAAGTCCACAACAGTCTGCTCTACTAGACCATAGCAAGCCACAGGCAGAAATTTCATGAGGCCTCTACGCTCTTCTGCCATTGCTATCTCAGCTGCCAAGCCATCGCTGGGATAGAACGCCTCGTGCAGGGGCCGCATTTGTGCCAACCGATGATTCACCAGGGAGAGCATCTCTGCTGCCCGGCTGGCTCCATACTCATGCTGCAGATATGCTTCCAGAGCCTCAAGCAGATGCTTACTGACCCCATTATGGTCTTGGTGTAGTCTGTCTACTGGGAAACAAGTGTAGATGTTGTTATTGGGACCAAAGCCCCAAAGGGCCACCTGCAAATAGTCACATGTAGGCAATGTTAAGGTTGCAACAACCAATGTTACAGCTCTATTTCTGTAGTTGTGTCCGCTCACCTGGTAGGGTTTCATGGACCTTGCAGCCAATGCAGCTTTGGCATCCTTTTGCTCTTGTGAATGCGCTCCTCTTCGACTTGAGTGTAGGTAGCGATAGTATACCTATGGCATGTGAGCAGCAAGATGTGTGTAACAAGCCCATGCTGATCATGTGCATGAACAGATCCATCCTCTGCAAATATCTGACGAGGTGTTGTGAATCACAATCCGCACTATCAGCGTGCCAATCCCTTGCTGCAGCAATAACAAACCCGTCCCTTGCAACGCCTTCGTTGTCCATGCTTCACCTGCTGATGATCCAACTCTGTGCGCCTGGGAAAGCTGCTTAGCAGCTTGGAGACGTCTGTTATCTGGGACTTGTGAATGAGAAACTCAATGTCAGTGAACTCAGCGCCTGAGTGCTTCAAGGCTAGCAAGTCCCATTGCTCTTCCAGGTCTGCCAGATAGGCAGCCAATCGTACACGGCAGTGATCACATGACCCATCCGGCCATTCCACAAGGGGTAACCTGCACCAACGAGCCAATACAGCATGGTTACAATCAGCAGTTATAAGCACTGCCCAACAACTTGCATAACTGTGGTATATACCGGTATAACATACTTAAAACACATCACACCATTTTGCTAAGGTGAGCTTGCAGGCATGCACAAAGAACACCGCACTCACTCATTGCAAGCCCGCTTGAGCTTCTGTATGGCCACCTGCATAGCCACCTGCAGCACTCGGTGCTTGCGATCCACAAAGGAAGGACTGTATGGGCTCTTTACCTTCTCACCTACACATTCAACAGTTGATGTTCATTGTTATCTCATGGAAACAAAACGACCTCAAACACATCAGGCCTATCGTAGACTTACCCTTGACACTGACAATCAGGTATGTTTGTCTTAAAAGATGTTTATATACCCTCTGACTATGTCATGCATACGAGATGCAAGCACAAGGCGCATCATGCTGTTTGACCCACCTTGGAGAGGCTTGATCTCTGGCAACATGGCCAGTACCCTGCACCCTTCCGATGTGCGTTGATACTCCACAGTGGTGTTTGCTGTAAACAAATACTTACACATCAGCAGGACTAGACGCATGTCACGTTTTCCCCTGTACTTGCAACACCAGCTGCGCAGCATGCTTACCTACTGATATGGTGAGTGGATGGCCTTTGGAGCGGCTCATGTGGTCAAATGAAGCTTTGTCACTCCACAGCACAAGCCAGAGTATAGGATGTTTGTCACCACATTCTGCCTGGAACATAAGATATAACAGCGTTGCTCAGGTGCCACCATGTGCAGCACATGCTTGGGCCAAAAGAGACAGTATGCCAGGACCCGATCATACACAGTCTGCAACAAGAACCTTGTAGTAATCTGCCGACTCTGTACAGACCATAAAGCATGTAGGCATTCAGGTTGTACAATACCAGGCTCACCTGAACTCTCTCCCATTTCTGAGCTGTCCAGAACTCATTATAGCAGCGGCTGCCATTTTTGTATGCTGGCTTGGCGAACTTCTGGAAGCTTCCAACCGGACACTGCTTGATCAGTTGCCTTACCACCAGCATTGGGTCTTTCCTCACAGAGACAATGATTGGCTGTGGGTGAGTTCTGTCGTCCATCCCCAGCATGGGCCTGATGTCTATGTGCTCAAAGCCAGGCCCTAGACTGCGCTCTGCAACGCTGCTGGCGAGTTTTTTGGCATTCAGTATGGTGGGAATGTAAGACTCGCCTGGACGACGCTTGAAGATGTCCAGATACTGCTGCAGGCGACTCCCTGTGCAAAGATAGCAACGACGTGTCAGGATGGTGCAGCTGCACAGTGCATATGGTGAACGCTACTGCTACTTCTGCGACTACTCGCCACAATAAAAACTAACCATGTTGCGGTTGTGACTGATCTGAAGCGACAGGGAGACAATGATGCTGGTGGTTGGTCAGTATAGGCAGTGACCACCAGTGTGCCTCTACCCACCTGGCAGATGCTGCACCAAGAAGGCGTCTGCCTCCTCTGTGACAGTGAGTGGGACCTCATCATCTTTGGCAGCTGTGGCTGACATGTAGTGGGGTGCAGGCGCGTCGCTGCTGCAGCATGCCGCTCGTGCTGATGAGCCATCAACACAGCGTGCCAAGTCATCTGCTTCAGCAGCTGCGTTAGAAGCTGGGACATGCACGTCAACATCTTCATCTTCATGATATAACTCTGGTTGTTGTGTTGGATCTTGCGTGCACTGCGGTCTGGTGGTCTGAGCTGTGTTTCCAATGGGCACAGGAGCAACAGGCACCCTAACCTTGGTTAGACAGGACGGTTCATGGTAGAAGTGCAGATATCTGTAGGAGAACCAGCGCCTACACTTGCTGCACTGATGGTCTTCTTGTACAGTGCGAGTACTAGAACCCGCTGCTGCTGCGCTCAGCAGTGGCATGGAGACAAGCGCAATACAGACAGACAACAATAAAGCAAAATAAACTGTCCAACTTGATGACATCAACTTGCTGATCGAGCTGAGCCAGCCAGTCTGGCAGAAATTCACGTTCACAAGCTTCTGCTGTGCAGCGCCGGCCCACATGCACGTCTTAGATACAATGGGTGGCAATTACGGAGTCAGGTAGCACAGGAAACAAGTACAAAAGCTTGTGCGGGGCATCACGGACTGTTTAAACACAAGGCGGGCTAGTAATTGACCATCGCATGTCTTTGACCGGGACTGCCTGTTGTCCTTCGCAGCTTTGCTGGTATATGTTGCCTGCTGCTGCGGCAGGAATAGATCTAAGTTATAATTCTAATCGCGTTTGGAGCAACATAGCTGCACTGCAACACGAGGATCGTCGCTGAGGCCGTGAGTTAACAACGTACACTGAACATGGCGCAAAGTCACTTGACACTGTTGCCCGCGGCTGATAACCCTCCCGATTGGTTCAACCAAGTATCCATATCCGTTGCTGATGCCTCAACTGGACTAAGGGGGTTTGCTTCTGAGGACGCATGTCACAAGTATGAAACCACCGACCTGTTCATCCGTATGGGAGCTGCCCACCTGCTCAACCAGTTTTACGAGAGGTATCCTGAGAAAAGGGGCAAAGTGGCACTGGTTCCGCCCGAGAGCTCCTACCATTTCAAAGATGGGCGCTATGGAGACTTCTGGCGCAGCGTCAAGGTGACTTGCAGAATCTTCCTTGCTTTCTTGTATCACGTACAGATGTGTTCTGCAAGCAACTGCTTCGTGATGTGCAAAGGTATCGCTAGTGTCTACGCACCTCTGCTAAGCACTCCCCATCCCGCCCCCTTTTTTCCCACACACATGCTGCAGGGAGCTCTTCGACCCAAGGGCACCAAGATGGAAGCGATTGAATTGTTTGTGTTTCCTTACGGCGGCACCAAGATCGGCTATCACTGGAGTCTGTTGTCTTGGGCAAACCCATACAACAAGACATCTACGCTCAGGGCAAACGTCCATTTTGACTCTCTGCCAGGTAGGGCTTTCAGTGTGTCAGCTACAGTACCCAACATTCTCGTTCATGCCGATCTCGCCAGCAAAGTTGGTTGCACGGACATCCACTGTACTGCTGCCATCAGCAATAGCTTGTGAAGGTAGCAATGATACGGCTGAAGTGCTGTTGTGCCTGTGACTCACTATACTCTGCTGTCAACACCCGTTATATGCTTTGTGCCGCAGGTGGCCACCCAACGCAAGACCTCTTGCTGCGATCTGAGGAAGCCTTGAATTACTCTCGTAGCATGCTACACATGGACGAGAAGCCATACTCTTCAACCCAGGGCAGTTCACCTGTCCAGCCCAAGGTCAGCAACTCGTGTGGCCTTTTCACCCTGATGAATCTTGGCATGGTGCTTGAGTTATATGGGCAAGGCAGGCCACCCCACTATTCTGGTGAGCACAAATTGTAAGGTTGTCAGTGACATTGTGCGCTGATGCCAATTACAGTATACAATACGTATTGCCTTTGCAGTCAAAATTCAGGCGTGCATCTGTTGGGATGGCACTATCAGCACTGTTGCCTGGCCTCAGGCTGACTCTGGCGCTTGAGACAATGTTTTGCTGCACCCCAAGAATACTTGCAGCTTGTTTCAAGATTCAAAACGCGAGCTCTGCCCTTGGACGCTATTGTGCAGGCTGTACACTGAACTATGACCTTGCCAACCCCCTGATGGCCCCCAAAGCATTCTTCTTGCCATTGTTGCGGCCAATGATCGAGAAGTACCCACAGCTGCAGTCCTTGGCAGATCAAATCACATGCCCATTTGACGATGCAGCAATGGAGTATTACCTGCCTATGGACTACACTGCAGATGTGATGCGACAACAGGGCAAGCTGTCACTGTGAGTTTGCATGGCACGGTCCTTTTGTGTGCTGAGTGTTACATGATGCAGGCATAGTAACACATATATACACATATAATACCATACTACATGTTTCCTTCATGCACCTCAGCATCACAACATGTGTGTGCATGTTTCCTGCCTGATATGTCATCAGCCTCTGTGGTTGCAGGATCGTTATGCCACCTGAATTTGAGATAAAAAACTACACGACCAGGCGTTCCAGCCGCAGCAGGTCCCCCAGTTGTGATCAGGACAGGCGCCGGTCTGCAAGCCCAGGCAACAGCCACCTGAGGTCAGGAGATGATGATGAGGCAAACGATGAAGAAGATGAAGATGATGATGGTGTTGAAGCGGTGAGTGTATACAATCTCAATAAGTGTTTGTGTCTCAGCACAGCTGACTTATTAGCAAACTGTGTTAAAGTGACTGCTGTCATCTATGAGGTATGTGGCACTGCCTGGTACTTAGTATACTGGATGTTGGGTGCTATCCTGCAGGGGGAGGTTGATGAAGCTGCAGATGAGCTGGCTGATATCTTGGATGGTGAAGTTGATTTCAAGGAGCCGCGAGCTGGCTGTGGGAGGAAGCGCACGAAGGGCAAGGGGTCTACAACTGGCAGACAAAGCAAGAAGAACAAAGGTGTTGATGACTGCCATGCATCAGGTACCCTTGCTGCTTTCTGTGTCACTCACATGACAATATTCACAGAGACAGTGTACGAGTATGTGCTCATGTGCTGATGGGTTCCAGGCAGATGCTAAGTGTGATGAATGCAACTTGGTGCTTGCAGGAGACACAGTCCATGCAGCACACAGGGCTGCTGAGAATGCTGCCAATATCCTGGGCATCAACAACAAGTTCCATGCTGCTGCTACTTCAGCATATGCAACAGTGGCAGGTGGCGTACTCCCCCCAGCAATGGCTCAAGCTGGTCTTGACCTGTTGGCCCAGATATTGGAAGAACAGCGCAACAGCACTGCAACCATGGGCCAATTGGTGGTCAGGATTGAGCAGCTGAACACCACCTTGGTGGCAAGCCAGGTGCGGCATACAAGTGCCACAAGAGCTGCTTGTACAGGTTGCTTGCACCTAATACTTGTGGCTTATGCCTCACCACACTCGTCTGCAATGTGCCTTCTAACAGAAATGCGTGAGTGACAACAGTGTCATGCAGCCCTTGGCTCTGACAACTTGACTTCTTGTGTTGCTATTGAAGACTAAGGACATGTACACATCTGATGACATGAAGAAGAAGGAGCTGTATCCTGTGTTGTGGAAGGTCTTCAGAGAGGCTCCCTACCCAGAGAGCAATATTATTGTTGGTGCTGTGCTGTCATATCTGGATGTGAGCAACTATGATGCCCTGGCGCAGCGTATGGGTGGATCCTCTCAGGCTGTCAGCTTGATCCTGGAGTTGGTGTCTGTGGTGAGTTTTGCATCAGTTATTCTGCTCACAGTGTCCCATTCAGCCACCGGACCTGCAACTTGCTCAGACATGCTGTCAGCCCAGTTTGTCAGTGGTCGTTATGTTGTGTCAGCCAAGATCCTTGACACAGCAAGAAAGTTTGAGACATCTGAGTATGTGTCTCTTCAAAAGTTGTACATGTTTGGTCTGCAGGCAAAAAAACACTTCAGGAGCAATGTGCGAGGCAGAAGCAGGCAGGAGATCATCAAAGCAGCTGCTTATGCTCTCCCTGGAGTGACAGCAAACCCTGGCAGTAGGACACCCAAGGCTGATACTTCAAAGGCGAAGATCTGGTTGGACAGTAAGTCAATGCTCAAGGGTCTGGCGTGCATATTCTCCAGGCAGATCAAATGTGATGCTGACATCACTTTTGCGCACATGTTGACATTGTCACTTCACTTACCTGTACCCAATACGATACTGCATGATATACTGATAGTTTGTCATACCTTTGCATGCCTGCCTGTCAGCTTGTACTCAATGATGCGCACTGCCACTGGTCTATGTACTATACTTCCTGCAGATGACAACTACAGAGGTGGCAACACCTACTTCAGTGAGCCAGCAAGTAAGATACTGCTGGGGTACTACAACACTGCTACAGGTCAGCGGCTTGCAGACTGGCCTGCTGTTGGGGGTGCTGCTGCAGCAGCAGCCAATGCAGTGGAGGAGCCATTGACAATGTATACACCAGAGGTTGCTTTCAACTACTGGCAGGCAAGTGCGGCACTTGTGATATGTTTTATTCAACACAGCCTACTCTTATCAGAGTATGTGCGACACGGCAGTGGCAATCTGTGTGCGCGGCATGTTCACAGCCGAAGAACAAGGATGACCCTATCTTTCTTCGTTGCTTCATTCATTTGGGTCATACCAACTGTCAGTACCAGTTGCAACACAACATCAATAGTAGAGACAGTGACCTTCGTTGAATATATATGCCTGTTGCTTTTGATGCGCAGGTCTGGCGGTGGCTGAAGGGTAAGAAGGATGGCAACACCTCTGGTGACCTCAAGATTCAGCACTTGCAACAGAAGCTGGAGTATGAGCAGCACTCAAAACATTCACTCGTGCCTACAACAAGCGGGAGGTCAAGCTGGATGAGAAGCTGCCCATCGAGATCTCCCTGAGCAAGAACACATCACACTACAAGAGACTTGCAGCGAGCATGTCAGCAACCACAATGGAGGAGTTGCGCATGAGTGATGATGAAGTCTTCTGATATGCCTTCTACTTGAGGTGAGCAGGTATGACAATAAGATGAGGCTGTTGTCATGCATGGCAAGTGTTGCATCAGTAAAGTACAAATTCCCTGATCGCAATGAGCAGACATCCTCACTTATTTGCTCTGACGGCAGCAGCGTCCCACTACCAGGGTCCTTACTAGCATTGCATTTAATAGGTAAGTGCTTATACAATCCAATACTGGTGCAGTTGCTATGTCTGGGACCAAGCTTGTTCTATTGCACAAAGTCAATGACTGTGTTGAGACCGCTTCTGATACCTTTCTTCTGATTTTATCACAGCCAACTAGTCAACACATGTTTCATTGTCTGCTGACTCCAGGGCCTTCTGGCGTGGCGTACAGTTCGCTTATTGACATCAAAGGATAGCTCAGATCTGTTGGGGCTGCAGTGATCGATATGCAGTGACATCTGATGGCTCGTCATGGGGATCATTGCTGAAGAATTGCGAGCCCAGATCTGTTGGGCTGCTTGCAGTGCAGTGGATCGATAAGCAGTGACATCTGATGGCTCAACGTTGAGGTCATTGCTGAGGTATTACTTGCACCCGAGTTGTGATGGTGCATGGATCTTGTTCAGCAGTACTGTTGTTGGCGTGTCATTCTGATGGCTTGTACCAGGCTCCTTGTGTGATTTGTCAGCAACACCTATCAGCTATAGGTGTTTGCAGATGGCATCATGAGTGCAGTTGCACTTTCAAGGCGTGTGTTTCGTGCAGTCACATGTGTTAGAGCAGTTGTGGTTGAGTCTTGACAAACCTGGCATGCCACAGACCCATAGAGTATAGCTTGTTGAGTGCTTGAGTGGCACAGATTGCATTGTATCGTTCAGAACACGCTTTGGTAACAGGTTACTACAGGTTCTGATGATCAAGCAGGCAGTACACGGCTTTTTGGGCGTGTAGCTCTTGTGGCACACGTAACACCAACACACGTACGATGCATTGTTGCAGACGTAAGTGCAAAACACGTATATATTCTGTGTGCTACACGTTTACGTGTACGGCCTTGTACTGCACGTGTGACATACGCCGTGTGTACCGGCCGTGTAGCACACGTGTGCGTGTAACTATATGTGCGCTACAAGCTGTTACACGTGTTCATATGTGATTGTGTCCAGTACCCGTGTGCACAAGGTCCTTGAGAACAGAGACGCGGCAAGCTGGGGCCATACAGGTCCTATCATGAAGCAAATACAGCAAGTTTGATCTCGTTCTCAAGCGCTCTCATACCTTGCTATCTCCTTGCTACAATCAGCTGTGCACAATACTACACACTGCGCTGCTCATCCTATCTATGCTATATGCAGGTACCATCTCTGGCAGCTCACCAGGTCACCCAGGTTGTCTTGCCCGGCTGGTGGCACACCTAATATGACCGGTGGTGGTGGGCCAAGAGCCTGCAATCACAAGTGCATAACTATCCTTGTCCCAACCACTCAATTGCACAGCACATGCAGTTGCAACAAATGACCAGCTTCACCATATTATATTTCAACTCATCCTCCCGATCTCAAGGTACATGCACCCTGTGAGTATGAATTTTTCCGACATGTTCTGACATGAACTGCCAAGGCACACCTGTACAGGCCGGATGCTGCTCCTACTGATCACACCCTCCACAGCACGCTGATGGCTGTTGACCACCCAGGATAGAGAACTGCCTCTCAGCAAATCCTCTAAACACACCTTCAAACGAGCATGATGGCTGCTAATCATGAAGAGGTCAGCTGTAAGCCTGCTGTTGTGCAACATCAAACGGCGCAGCAAACAGTGGTTCTTGGCAAGGCACCTCAAACCAAATGAGTTGGCAAGAATATGACCACCATAATATGATGGCTTGAGCACCCCTAACACACGCCTGGGACGGGGGTGCTCAGCAAACTGCCTCATCATATCTGTCAGCAGCGTGTGACAACCCCTTCTGGCCCACTTCAACCAGCGCCGGGGATCGGTGTCATGAACCCTGGTGGTCACTCCTACACCTGCACAAGCAATACCAAGTGCAGTCACTTGCTGCTGAAACCAAGCACTGCTGTTGATACAGTTGTTTCTGAAAGTTAGCAGTGCTGCTGATACAGCTGTTCCTGACAGTCACTTCTGGACACTATCAACATGCACAACCTCTTCCAAGTACCATAACAGTCGCACCTGCCAAGCTGTACAACCCTGGCGTGTTTGTCAGGAATCTTTGGCCAGTAAAGCAGAACATGATGTGCGACAGGTCAAACCCATCAATCACATCAGAGGCGCTGCGGAAACTGCGAAGGATGAACTGCAGACAGCAACGAGCAGCAGCAACACATACATCAGTACCACAAGTTAAGACGTTGCCACTGTGCAGACACAAGCTGACTCAGCTTGTGTTGATACCTCAGAGGTACACAGTAGCATCAACACGAGCACCAGCATATGCAACGTGCAGACCCAACCTCAACTGCCACCAGTCAGCATACAGACTACTGCTGGCTCAGCCGGCCTCACCTGCAATGACACATACGGCTTACTAGCTGCTGCCACTGGGTGCCTGGACGTCATATACACGGTGGCTGCCTTGTCGGTGATCCGGGCTGACATCACATACCCTCTCATGTTGACTTGGTCATACCACAACAGCTTGAACAGCAGAATGACACCTGCTACAGCTGCAGGTGAAATAAACCAGAAGTCCACGTCACCACCATCCCAACTGTCATCTGCTGGATTCAGGGCATTGCGAACCGCTCCACCCGCCGCCAGAAGGCGTCCCTCAAATACCTGCAACAAAGCCACAACTGTGGTTGTTTATAAAAAGTTGTATGCCATGCAGAAGTGTCTGTACAGACAACCTGCTTCTAGCAGTCAACCTCAACAGATGCCGGCTGCAAACACCACCATTGTGCATAACAAACAACCAAAATTTTAGCAGCACCACTGCTGACGTCATCACTCCCATAGTATGCCACACAGCCGCAGTTTGAATCATACCTACCCACCTGCAGCAGCTCCAGACCAAACCCTCCACTCAGTTTGTCAAAATTCTCAATTGCTTCTTCCGGTGCGACCACCTCAATCGGCCTTCGCACATCCCACGACGGGAGACCATTGCGTTCCCGGAACGCTGCCGGAAAAGTCGCACTGTCAGAAGCCCTGCTGCCGTGCCGTCCTCGCCAACCTGCGCAGCAATGTCTTATTGGCTGCCTGGTGCACATTGTGCGTGTCTGCATGTGCAGCCTGTGGCTGCGGGTTCCTCTTGCTGGGCTGCCGGCGCCAGAAAGTCCTCAGAGCGGTCGCCCACTCCTCGCCGACAGCACGGCGCACGGAACTGCACAAACAACGAGCAGCACGAACAGTACAGACAATAAGCTCGCAATATCCGCCAACCATGTAAATGTATCATGCTATACATTCATTGCCGACAGGGACTGATCAACCGATGCAGACGCCACTGTTCACGCTGACTCACTCCAAATATTGTCGCCTCAATGCTTTCACATCCTTCCAACATATCAAAACAACATGCCAAAAGAGTATCAGAGCCTGACGAATCATGTGGTTCACTTTCTGCTGCAACAAAGCAGTCACAGTTAGCTGGATAACTGGACAAGTCGGTGGCCACTGCTCCTCCTGCTGCAAACACGCTCATAGGGTTTTCATCAATGTCTTCCTGCTATTGCAAAAACCTCACCAACATATGAAATGAACCAGCTGCGCTCTCCTCCGTCGACACAGTCACAGGCATGAGGTACTGCTGACTCACTCCAGACCCCTGACTCACAGTTGCCGCATGAGGCACACTGTATCGCCGAACAGCCCCGAACAAGTCAAACAAATAGAACCGACAACACACGTTGTTGATAACAAACCATCTTCTGTGGCAGCACCTCAACGTATCGCGGCATGTCCAGCAAGACCAGGACCCCGCAAGGAGGGCGACCAAGCAAAGCCAAAGATGAGCCGGCTGACAGTAAGTAGTACCGCAGCATGCTCCAGCTATGCTATATCACATGTACCTCTCTGCCGCGCTTCAGTACATCGCCGTCTCGTCCACGAAGTCTTGCATCAGCCGGCCCGCTGCCCAGCGCCAGCTCCGACCTCGCAGTATCAGCCTTCACCGGAACCTGATACCAGTGCTTGCAATGTTGTCTTTGCACTCATGCAGAACGTTTCAAGCTGGACACTACAACCCCACCTGCACCAAGTGCAGACACGAACAAGTATGACATGGAACCACCACCGCTGCTGGGGGATCTGATTACACTCACTCCCCCCCAGCAACGTCTGTGGAACTCAGCTGGAATGCTGCCAGCCACCCTGAACCAGGTAACACTCTGTGGAATGATCAAACCTGCTGTACACTACAACTCATACCACTCATACCAGCCTCAATGCACTCCCCTGCTTAACATGGTCTAGCCTGGACTGGCAGTGCTACCCGTCACACATTATACTCTGCAGCCATCTCACCTGCACTGACGCTTACTGTCCTGCACTGCAGAAGTACACCAAGGAGGAAGCTCGCCTGCGCTCTGACAAGTGCAGTGACTTCCTGCAGAAGTTCAAAGATGAGAGCAAGCACTTCCCGGCCAGTGGCGAACAACGACAGATGATGATGAACCTCAACATCAAGTTCAACCCCAAGACCACCAGCTCCAAAGACGCCATTGACCTGATCAAACCAAAGATCCCTGCAGGCCTCCAGGTCAGCACCATCCACATCCATACTGTCCAACACCTTGTATGCTGTTGCTGCCACTTCCTGTGCCTGCTTTGCTGTTGCTTCAGCTTCCTGCAAAACCGCCGCTGATATCTGTTGCTACTGCTGCTGCTACAACTCACGCAGTGCAGGTGATGGATTCTGTCAAGCTGTGCGTCCGCTATGGTTTCAGCCTGGAGGAACTGACAGCAATGCCCAACACTCAGCGCCGCAAGCTGCTTGACTTCTGTGATCAAGGGCTACCACCCCAGCAAGCGGCTGCTCAGGCACAGCTAGCTCAAGACACCAAAATTGAAGACATGGAAGATGCAGATCTACCATGGAACTAACCTGGGGCGCGCAGCCACCTGCAGCATCCGGCACCAACTTTGACAGCAAGCAGGAGTAACATGTTGTGCTGCATGTGTGTCTGCCCTCCCTGCACTCATCCAGCTACTACACACTGGGTGCAGCTGGGGGCAGTACTATGCTCAGCAGTAGTGCCCCAATTCACAAGCAGTACGGTTGCATGATGCACCGGCATCATTGTCATGCTGGGCCTATCTTACTGCAGCATATCACTGTGTTGCTCCATCTCACGGCCAGCCAGCATTTCCGATGTTCTGCACTGCTCGGTGTGCACCCAATGTAACATTTCCTCACCCCACACGCGGTATATGTCATCCTGCCCCTGCCGTTCGCCTGCTCACGCTGCAGCAGTCATGCCAGTGGCACTGCCGAATGGCATGATCTCATGCAACAGAACAGGCGATTTGACGCATGCAACACCCTTAGGCGATAACTGCATGAAGATTCGGAATCTGCGGCTGCTTGTGACAGGAACTGGTGGCCTCTGCGGCAGTGTGCCAGCCTGTGCCCACATGATAAGCTGCTGCAGGAGACACGCTTGCTTGCTTGCATCTTCATTATGTCCCTTCAGAAGGCCCTTCACGCTCACATCACAATGTCATAAGGCTGATCCGACCATGCCACTGGCCTTGAAGCAACTGTGACAGCATGCAGCAAGAGTGCAGGAGAACATGTGGCAACTGTGTGACACTACTCGTGACTTGGGACATGCATGCCACCGATCAGCAGCAGCTGGGGGAAGCCCAGTTCCATCTGCAGAGAAAAACAAGCTGTCAACATGCTGCTCAACATACCGTCTTTCATCATCACAGACATGCAGCAGAAGCTCTTGGTAGGTGATCCTGATGGTATTCTTGAGATTAGAGTCACTCTCCTTGGTGCGGAGTCTCGTCGCAGGTTACTGCTGCTGTGACACCCTTCCTACTAATCAGCACAGCCTTCTATGACAATACAGGCTTATCTGCTGCGGGGACCCCACAGCTTGGGCTGGCCAGAGTTTCTGGCACTACCTTGCGCTGATCATGCACCTTGCCGACATCCTCCCCTGGTGCAGCAGGAGTAATACGCCTGGTGTCTCACTTTCTGTGCCACTCACGGGAGCACCTTTAACCAGAAGAATGGAGAGCAAAACATCTTCATGTCATCAAACTTCTGGTGATGTCTTCTTTGCGCTGCTGAGTCAATGCTGAGGTAGCTGCAGCATGCTGCTCGGTTCCAGCATGTGCCCCACATCTTTGTTTTCGCGCTTTCCGGCAAACATCCGTCCGGGACCGCGCTTAAGGCGCCTTGATTTACACGAGCAGTCAGCAAACCATTAGACATGCAAGGCTACCTTCACCATCAGAACACGCAAGCGGAGCGTACGGAGTCTCCGGAAGTCACGGAGTCACTAGTGCTGGGCCTGAGTGGACTCGGCTCGGCAGCAACTAGGGTGCGTGCAGTTAGGCGGAGTTCCAAAGAACTACTCTCGGAATGCGAAGACGCTCCTTGAAGTCCTTTCCGCCTCCGCACAAGCGTCTATGCCGGAATTCCGTCTCACACTCCGCATTGGCCCTCCACACGGAATGAGGCTCATTCCGGAACACACAAGCCTCCGTTGGTACTATGTGAGGTCCCAAACCGGGAGGGCTTTGCACCGCTGGCTGCTTTGGGAATATGCCTGGGAGTCTACGTTCTACAGCTTACAGCTGCAAGCTGCCAGTGACTGCTTGGAAGCTGAGATGAGTTCTAGTGAACCAACACTAGACCGCCGTATGCTGTGGTAAGAAGAGCATACCATGCTTGCCAAGTTGCAGGGTTTATGATTTTCTATGTGGGAGCCTTGTCGCCAGGCGTTGTTTGCACTACTGCCCAAGTTGAGGTGCGTGTGGATAACCCAGCGAAACTAAAACTGCAGTGGTTTGATGTGAAAGAAAGTTGGGCTCGTGCAGTGATGTGAATGCAAACATGCCTGACACAAACAAAACAACGCAATGCTGCTTCTGATGTATTACCAGCACAGCATGCCGCTGATCACAGATGCTGAGAACTGCATTCACGGCCATCGCACAGGCAGCAACTGCTGGCAGACGAAATGTGGGTAGGGAGTACACCAGTATCAATGTAACAATCAAATACATCTTGATTGGGACGATGCAAGAGTTACAATAGCACAGGGGTTGCTGCTCGGGCATATCCTCCAATGTTATCATGCACCTTGATACTGCGATGTGAATGGCTTCTGAACAAGTGTTTTGCCTGTGACCAGCACACTAATTGGCATACAGATGTTTGGTTTATTTCAGAAACTATGTGCTAGGTGTTATGCACGTGTGAACAACAATTGGTACATAGGTCAAGGGGCTAAACTGTGGGCGGTGGCTTCAAAATATGCGTTGCCTCAGCACACACTGCAGTGTTCTTCAACATTGCATAAGAGCTTTAGCATGGGCAATACAGCGGTAAGTTTGTTGGAGTGAACAGAGGAACATGGCTTGGTGTAATTTAAGCAGGTACTCTGCTTTGTCAACAATGCCGGTTGATGCTAGTTGATGCAACCCTGAACCAACAACCAAGTAACACAGCAAGTTCGCAATTGTGTGAGCTGAAGCATGAGCTCGGACAACTACTGCATGAGACCACAACAAAAGGGACTCAGTGGGTTGATCACACCATATTCATGGGCAGATTGAAGCCCACCCTCCGCTATAAGAGTCGTATAAACTGTGATCATACAATGATTCTGTGACAGAATCAGGCAAACTGAAAAGCCTGTTTGCTACTGCCCGTCAAGAAACTGCTGAGTCTGCGTATCCTTTTGTGATGCGCCTGGTCTCACTCACTGGCACATGGCATCAACAGCCATCATGCTTGCGTGCTTCTGATTGTTACCTATACAGGAGATTAGGATATCCAACTCCAACTGCTATGTGATATCTCAAGTGGTGTCCTAATGATCTCTAAGCCAGCGTATGATGCCTGATGCATCATATATGCTTATGTTGGCAGCTTGTGCGATGTGTGGATACAACACAGGAGCATCAATCCAATGCCAATTTGCGCCAAGATTGGGCGTCGGGTAGCGAGCAAACACCGACAACAACGGTACAGACCAAACCTCGCCCATGTTTGCCATGCCGGCCCACAACCCAAACGAACTCTGAGAGTCCCTGAACAACACAGGAGCCAAAAGTAGCCGCAAAAAGTCTTGCTCTAATGATCCACCAATCACTTGCACGTTACTGTTGGGATAGTTTTGCTTCAGCCATGCAACTTGAGCATGACGTATGTCGGAACAAGCTGGCTCGCTGACCCCGGGATTTGTAACAATGTAGATATTCTTGACCATTGGCTTGATATTCCTGTAGTAGCTGAAAGCCACAGGCCCATACTCAGGGTGGTGCAGCAGTGTGTCCTTGTTGCAGCGGCTCTGGATGACAGTATCACCTGGCTGAAATGCTGGTAAACTGTGGTTGGTGGCAGCTGCCCACTGCTGTACTGCTGCATGTGTGTCATTGCTGATGGTTGGTCTGATGAACTGCCATGCACCCGAACAGCGATGAGCGTACTGCCAACTGTCATCATCGCCTGTTGCACACACATGCAAAAGCGCTTGTCAAGACCAGTTGAAGAGTCTTGGTCATCCATGATCTCGTGGTATCAAACAGAGCGCAAGGGTGTAGCTCCGGTAGACAAACAGCACAAAGCATGCTAGTTGCAGGCTTCGCACCAGGAGCTAATACAACAACAAGCGAGCGACTATGTGATCAGACGTACAAATATGACATGCTTCATTCCACACAGGGAGGTTTGGGCATTTCTGTGGCGCCAGCTTGGTAGGAAGGTATTGCAACCAACTGCCTCTGAAGCTGATGGCAGCCTCAAACCCATGTCCAGCTAGCTCTGCTATGCCCCTAGCCTGCCAGTAGGGGCTTAGAGCATTTCCCAGGTTTCTCCCATCGGTGAAAGGACTCCAGAGCACCATCCTGTGCCTACTAAGCTGTATTCGCGCATGGCCTGTTCTAGAACATTCAGGAAACCAACCAGGCGGCACATCAGGACAATCCGGGTACAGCGCATGCCCTTCACCAAGACACATCCCGAAAAAACATTGCAGCATGGCCAGACAGAAGAGTATCAAGGACCTTCCTTGTACGGTATTGGAGAGCACCATCATGCCGCTAGACGCAAATGTCTTTGAAGACGCCTTGCACATCGTAGCACTGATCTTGCAATGCTCCATATCACCGTCTCAAACACAGCATGAGGTGCCTCAGCACTCGACGCGCCAGTATTGACTTTGTGCGACCCAGAACTACAGAGAGGTCTGCAACGCATGAAGCACAAAGCTTGAAACACAGTCCGTCTGGGCATTGTTGATAGGCGTGTAGCTTACGCGATCCTCCCAAAGGAGCGAGGAAGAGTGTCTCAGGCGCGCGAAATATCGGGCGAGGTATAAGCGCCACCTTCGCGCATCTGCAAAGAAGATCAGTTCTGACATTTGATGTCGCCTACGAGTAGCAAGCGCTGATGAGCAAGCTTGTCCTGTAGGCTGTATGTGCACACAGACTTCGTCTCCACTCTTGTTATCTGCTATAAGAGTCTGTGTCTTCAGCAACTGGGGGTGTATGTTCACATTGCTGTGCTCGCGTTTCAGTGTAAGTGCTACGCTGCTGGTCTGCAATTATCGCAGGGCATGGCATCATGGAGGCTGCAGAGTAGTAGTGCAGCAGGGTGGCTTTGGAACACGATATTCTGCACTGAGACTATGACATCAGTGGCTGCGATCCAGCGTTCAGAAACATATTTCGTAAAAGTAAAGATCATCAATCACTGGTTAGACATACCTACACATGGAACCTACATTCAACGGTTCAGAACCAGAGTGCTGCTGCTCGGAGAAAAGTGAACGAGGGCAGTGCCTGCCAGTGCTGGGGATGGGGAATCCCCAACAGTGTCGGGTACGGGGGTTGATGATATTGCATTGTCACAACATGGCTGTCACTGTTACCACCAAGTGAAAAGTTCGATGTTCATGGGTATAGAGGCATCATTACAAATGTAGACGTGAATGTGTAGGGCAAACACAAGCACATGCAGATTCAACATCTGTGACAGAAGCTGAACTCATCGCTTTCACACCAGCTGCAAGAGACAAATCTTATAGGCCCCTGCAATCAACCAAACTTGCTCCAACAACACAGCAGCAACACAATCTACATTTTCAATCAAGTGTCATGAACATGTGATGCATTGAGCACCCTCGCTTTATCATGAAGCTGCTCAGCAGTGACCAGCAGTTCATTGCTTTGTGCCACTATATGATTGGCAGAAGCAAAATGTCTCAGCTGCACCAGCAGGGTTGGGTGATGTCGCAGCACCTAAGGTACGGATCATGCAATCATATAATAGACCCTCAGATGGTGAATGAAGGAATCAGTGCGCACAGTGCGCATGCTGATTATCGTGTCTGCATCAAGGCACCAACTATTGCAGTTGGACCAAAGCACAAGCATTGAACCAGACACACCAGTGATAGCGACACGCAATATGCTTGGCCTCTCATGGCAGACAACTGTAGATTTCTTGGTAGGTGCAACCATTGCACCTTTGCACACCGCATATTGGCTCATGTGAGCGACCGGCTTTATCACTGATACTCAAAAGCAAAGTGTGCGATACATTGAGCCAGTACACTCTGAATGTACACGGTGTTTCACAATGGCAACCGCACACCCCGAGCTTGGTTGTTTATGCTGAGGATCCTTTACCTCTTTGCATGGCACTCAGGGTTGCACATAACACTGAAGTTGCTGCACAGCTTATGTGGCCAATTGAACCGCTTTGACACTATGCAAGTGCTGTCTTCCATATGTTTCCTGTCTACTGCCCTATGCATAGTCAATACCATGCCAACATCACTAATCACTGGGGTGTAGGTCCCTTCAATGCGCTCCGGCAAGAACTTGCTGGAGTGAACCTTGGTTATGTTGGCCGCATGAGCACACAAGCCTATTGTGACATCGTTCAAGTATGTCTGCATTTCACACAAAGGTGTAAAAAGCACCTCGGCCAAACCCTTGAAGGCCACCTTACTGAGCAACATACCAGCACCCCCAGACGGATATGCTAGACCTTTCAGCTTTGCATCCCATGGAGGAGAGTCCCATAGGTGCCCAATCAGGAATGGCAGATCTGATGGAATATGCCTCAAGTACAACAGCAGCAGAGGCAGATTCACAAAGGTATCGTCGTCAACCATGAAAATCCAATCGACCTTTTGTATTGCCGTGGTATTGATCTTCCCCAACCACTGCACGGATCTCAAGTGTCGTAGGTTTGCTGACTGATAGTTCGAAGGATTTGGAAACTTTGAGTTGATATAAGCGTCCGCTGGTAGAGGAGGAAGGACAGACAACGGATAACCTGGTATGTCCACATCGGATAGCAGAACGATGTTTTGGGGTGGGAGCCACGCTAACCAGGTCTGTAGTAGCCACTCGATGCGCTCCCTTTTGTCTGAGGAGCACATCACCACAAATAGAAGCCTGTCAACCTGACCTGTTTCCAGGGGTCTGCATGATGTGTTGGCAAGCGTCTGTAGCAGAACATCCTCCAGGAGATACGAGTCTGTTGCATGACTGGCCACTTTATGTAGCAATGTGCGAAGTTCTCCCCATTCAGGACACAAGTTGCTGGAATTCCTAGCACTCTGTTGTCGCCTGGCTCTGATGACAGCGTTGGGATGTCTGGTGGTCAGGGAAACTGCAGCATATGTTGCTTGTTCAGCCGTCCTGATCAGTCAACATATGTCTCAAACACGTGGGAGATGCTCACCAGAAAGGTCCACCAAATTCAGAGCCAGGATAACCGTAACAAATGCGCAGCATACACACAAGACTGAGAATACAGCAGTGCTCTTGTCTTTGCTCAAGCTGAGTGCAGAAGCTTTAGGTGACATCGGTTCAAATGTCATCAGACATGCAACACGTAGACTGACTGCTGTGACAATTAATGCGACGCATGCCTTTCAGATCGGTTCCCTGAACTCGCGATAGGGACGCGTATCACGTAAATGTCAATGCACCAGCTGGTGTAAAGAGTTGTACATAGTACGCAACTTGGAACTGGTTCAAGCAGGTAATGGCTATCACTCAGCACTTGTTGAGTTGCTTGGGGCTGAATCCTGACTCCAGTTGCAGGCAGGACCACCCGGGTCCTAACAGGTCGCTGACTTGGTCAAAAGCGGGAATATGATTGCGATGTCCACTGCACACGTTCCCAGATTCAATTAGTAACCAATTATTTTGCATAAGACGACCTCCTGTAAGAAGATTGGCGTGGATGAACGCTGCGGCCTAATCTCAAGCACTGCCCGCTGCCGTGTATACGGATCATGTTCCATATCGTCTTTTTCACCATTCTTCTCTTTGGTTGGAGGCAATATTGCTCAAGATGCTTCACTTTGAAGCCTCTTGAGCAAGATGACCATCGCACTTGAGGGTGCACAGCAGCACCAGGCATTCGTTGCTCGCCCTCGCTGCAGGTCTGTGTTGATATCCCTGCAGTCTTTTGCAGCCACTTACACTGCAGTTTTACCCTCCCTTCCACTTTTATGAAGTAATCTGTGGCCGTTGTGCTGATAATGGATTCTGTACATATAAGCAATATGTGCTGCCAGGTGTTGAAGCAGACATATGCATGCTACAGCAGTCACCTGAGCAGCTGGGCGGTGCCACCTGCAATGCAGGTGAGACCCCCACCCGGGCATACACCTGTTGAAGTTTTAGAAGTTTTAAAAATGAAGTCACACAGTGTGACATCTGATACGCCATCGTTTTGCCAATACATCTTGACGCCTGAGACACATTCGGCGACTCAAGTAGCACTCCCCTTTTTCGGAGTGACATGTTACGTGCTGCCCACTGCACAATTAGGCGCTGTGCTGGTGACAGCACATCAATTGCTACATTCAGCACGCTGCACAATGTAGCAACACGTAATGAAAGCAAAATATGAGTCAGCCGCTGGCCTCCGCTGCCTCCAGCAATGCACAGTGTGTATCATTTCCTACTCTGCCACCCTCTGCCGTCATGCAAACCCTGGCAACATCTGCTGTGGAAAAGGACAACAAACAATGTCCCGGATTGACAGGCCTGGCAAGAGCACCGAACTAGCACAACATTATGATACCCTGTATATGTCATGCCCTGTACATGCACTGATTGCATTGCTGTTGTCTGTGGTGTCTTGCTCCTGTTGGGGGATACGGTGCGCTGCAGTTCGGAACTGCGTCTCGAATTGCTGCTGCTGTTGGTGCTGCTGTTGTGAATAGCAAGGCAGAATGGCCGTATCCTGCTGTCGTTGGTTGTGATCAGAGCAGCACGTTGCTGTCTGGGTGTCAATCTGCATTTGCAATCTGTAACCCTGCGCCTGCAACTTCAAATAACACTCGTGTTTGTCGTGAATGCTGTGCATCGCATGCTGCTTGCTGCACTGGTGTTGCTAGCAGTTGATATCAAGGCTATCAGTGATACCTGAAGGTACGCAATACCAGGAATCCCGAGTAGCAAGTGCAACAGCAACCCTGTTCAAAGCACTTTGACCGCTGTGTGATCTATACTGACAAGTCTCAGACACTAAAGTTTACATTTTCATCCAACCATGTCGTACCGCAGTCAAGTCAAGCATTCTGTTATCCGTTCGCTAGGCTACTGGTCAGCTTTCTTGGTATCAAGAACAGAAGCACGTGCAGGCATAAAGTGAGCCACCGGTAAAACATGCAGCAGCATTTGCACGTTTACTCGATTGCAGTGGCACATAAAGCACAGGTGTGCAGAGCATGTCGGGAGTGACTATAAAAATCATCGGAATGCACTCTGGCAGCTGAACTAGCTGACAAGGGCTGTCAGTCTGGCTGTCACTAGCCGTATGGAATCGTCCAGGCGTGTTCGTCAGGTGCTCGGACTGATAAAAAGCAATCTGCATCAGGCCTAATACTCAAGGGGTGTTGTCCTCACTGATAGGTGATACTGGCCACAGTTCTGGCCGAATCATTGGTGCATTGTGGCAGGTGCACATGCCATGGCAGGTGCACACACCGGGTACTGCACCACCTGAGGGCTGTATGTGTATGCCCCATCACTCCCTTGGCGACTGTCACAAACAAGAGTGCTGTTCATGTACATAAAGAGATGTCTGAGCTCCCGATACTGGTGCCTGTACTCCTTCCTCATCCCTTGTGCACAAGCAGCAGAGGAGGTATTGGCTGACCACTTCTATGAAACCGGTATTGGTAGTGGTCAGTGTGCAGTACAAGAGCCAGATAGATGAATTCACCACGAGCTCTCGCAGGTATCGCTGCATCGTAAAATCGCTGTGTCAAGAGTCCACCACAGACGCTGTTTGGCACAGATGCCAGCACAGTTGGACGTCAGAGCAGGTTCTGACAAGCATGGAGCTACTGTTGCGTCATTAGTTCAAACAACTGGTTTATTATTTGACTGATTGAGTGCCTGTGATGCTGGTAGCTTCCTTGTGCAGCCTGCTCACGGAACTGTGGTCAAGGCGGGAAACCGCTGTTTCCTGTACCAATGATCGGACTGCTGCTTAGACACAGTATAGCTACAAAGTCCTGTAGTCGCACATGCATGGTTGGCAGATCACTTTGGTTGGTTGTATAGCGTCGATCTCATCCTGAGCACACCGTCTCATGTCTGCAAACCACAACAGTTGACACCATGCATTCGACTTGTTGCTACAGCCTTTATAAGCATAAATGTTCGATAAGCATGCTGATAAGAAACCAGGCGCTCCTGCTCTGCACGGTTCTGGTGCTGATCTCCACAGGTGCCCACCCATCTGTACATCTGATGCACATCTGCTCCTTCGAGCAGTCACACCTTTTATTGCACATTATGATCCGCTAAGTATACGCATATGCAGGCAGGAACACCTCCTCCTTGCTGTACCAGGCCCAGCTGCACTATATACTGTCAGCGTCTAGAGAGCATGAGTGCTGACTGAAATTGCCTCACTGGTGCGCCTGTATCATGCAGGGGCTGCACAACAGGAAATCGACGGGCAAGGTTTGAGGGGTATTTCCGAAGTACACGTGAATGCCAGCAAGGTAAGTGATAAGAGAGTATTCAATCATTTTCAGACTGCGCATCACATGATCATGCTGTCAACAGCAGTGCTCGGGCTTGACTTAGGGGCTATTCGTTTGTGTGCTTGGTGTTCATGACAGTTCTCATAATCGGCTACTCGTGGTCACAGTGACAGCAATCTGAGGCTCATTGGTGCCACAATCATCAGTAGTCAAGCATTGTTATTGTGCTTGTTTCCTTTGACCTTGTTGGCGACAAGAACACACATGTGTGACCATCAGCTTACTTCCGTTGAAGTCTATGTGTCATAGCATCCGTTGTTACACCTCCCTAGAGTCATGCAAGGATAACCTATGTTGATCTATCCAATTGTCGGTGGAGTGCTGTTTATACATCCAGCGCTGTTTATACCCTTGCCTAGGCTTCCTGTTATTAGTCTGTGTGACACATTTGAACGGAGCAGTGTGTTGTGCCTATTGGTCCTGTAGGTCATGCAGCAGTCATTCTGGCAAGTGTGCTAAGTTCAACATATGCGTGTCTTGTTGGAGCAATCTCGCATGCTGTGTCTGCGGTGGCCCGTTGAAACACACGTCACGTTTTTGCAACTCGATCCACCCAATACAGCAGTCCACCTGGTGTAGTGAAGTCGAAGATAGTGATGCCAGCTATTGTTTTCCACTGCAGAGAGATAGTACGTTGAAACCTAGAAGATTGCAGTCCCTGGGTCTACACTATCATGCGCCAGGTAGCAGAGCCCGTCCAAGAGCGCTCGTATCTCTCCTCCTTGACAATGAACAACATCAGTACATAAAAGGAGCAACAGTGCTGGCGAAGTCAGTTCTGCAGTATGCACCTGACTATTTCAATGCAAGGTTGCTGTTTCTTTTGAAAGGAAGGAACTACGCTCCAGAAGTGCTGCAGCAAGCCCAGCATGCAGGGTGGGTTTTGGAGTGGGTCAGCCCAATTGTGCCACCTCACGCACCTGGCTCTGCCAACACATTTGATCAGTTTGCAAAGCTGCACCTTTGGAACCTGGAGCGATTCAAGCAGGTACGTCAGGTGATCTGTATGTTGCTGTTCACAGTTATTTTCTTGAAAACAGACTGTGTTGGCTCTTTTGAACGTGCACTATTCAAGCATGGCAGTTGCTCTTATAAGTGTTCCTAATCTAGATAAAACCCCTCTATGAAATAGCAGTGGTCCTCTAAGTCATGAGAACAGCACTGCACTAGCAACAAGATGGAAAATGTTGCAACTGCAGAGATTGGTGTGAGTTGCTCAGCGCAATCGTGCCTCGACCATGATGTTTGCTCAAGGTGTTTGGTTACCGATCTCGGTCGTTGCAAAACATTGTAACATGCAAAGTGTGTATCTAAACATGTCGTCGAACCACCTGGCTCTTGCAAGCCAGAATCACACATCCTGAATGGTGCACAGACAGCAATATTTACAGTTCTAATGTTCACTGTGTGGCAAAGAAGCCACGAGCTGCTGTTCCAGCCTCCACGTCTAGATATCCTATTGCCTGTGTTTGCATGGTGAACCTGATCTGGCTGTCAGCTGTCTGTGCTCGTACGATGCCCTGAGGCCAGGGCTACAATTGTCACCCCGACATTTCTGCAGGTGGTATACATGGATCTGGACGTGGCTTTGATCGCATCGCTGACAAGCGACTTCATATCTCATCACGAATATCCCACCCAATGCATGTTGTGGGCTGCAAGGGACTTCAAAGCTGGCATGTGGCAGGACGGCTTCAACATGGTAAGTCGCAACCATCCGGCAAGCATGTGTGCTGTTACAGAGGCTGATTTGCTATCTGCTGCTCTATTGAACGTGGTTGCTTCATTATTAAGAAACTAGGATTTACTGTCGGTGGATGCAGGGGGTGGCTGGGTTGGTACCAAACAGAACCGAGCATCTGCGGTTGCTTGACTTGTTGATGAAAGGAAATGTCTCTTTCAATGGTGTCAAACCTGATCAAGGTGCGCAGCAGTTCATTGGCAAGCTTGATTACCTCTGGTTGCAGCTGCATTACCTTCAGATAACATGGGAGGTGTGTAGCCAGGTATCATGTGAAGAACATTGGATAGATCGCTACAGAACCATGCAGAGGATACTGAAGCAGCCAATACCCAACATGCTGATCAGTGCCTGACTGTTCACCATGGGTCGTAATTGCCAATAATGCAAGGCTTTCTGCTTCTTAACAAAAACATGTGTGTCATATTCTCTGCCCTCAGATTTCTTCAACACCTTATACACTCAAGCCAATGGGCAATGGTGTGAGTTGGATTTTGAGTTAGCAGCCAACGTAGCAGTGTACTCGGAGGCTGCAAGCTATTGGATGTCAACCAACCCACTGGTCGTGCACTACACAGAGAGCAAACCATGGAATTGTCGCCCTGCATTGGAGCCCATATGCAAACTGTGGGGCGAGCACACGCACTCTGATGTTTACCCAGTGACAGTGGTTTCGGCGTACTATTCTGGACCTAACAAGCATGGAGGTGCAAAGTATGCAGAATGGGGGAAGAACTTTCTTGCGCACAAAATGCCGTTAATCATATACACTGATGATCCAGCGGCCGTTCCTGGTCTGAGTGAGCGGGACCCAAACATTACAAAAGTTGTTTTGCAGAACATTTCTGCATTCTCCATGTCCCGGAAGGTGTTTGACTGGGACAAGCAGCTGTCAATTGATCCTGAGAGAGGCATACACAGTACACATTTGTTCAGGGTCTGGCTGGAGAAGACCAACTGGGTGCTTGAAGCTACCAACTACAATCCGTTTCACTCCCAGCATTTTGTTTGGCTTGATTTTGGGTGCTTCAGAAACAATCACTGGGGTGACACCTGGATTGCCTTCACGGAAAGATTTCCTCGTAATGATCATAAGATGTTGCTATTGAGAGCCCCCGGGGACCAGACATCCAGTCCAAAAAGGGTAGGGGGGATGTTTGCTGGTAGTAAGGCTGCTTGGAGGCGTTGGTCCACAGTCTTCTACACCATGCTAAGGAAAAAGTACAGAGAAGGAGTATTTATAGGTGATGATCAGATACCGATGACCATGTTGGCTATGGAGCATCCAAACCTTGCCTGCATCTTGGAACCCAAGAGCATTGATGGTTCAGACCCTTGGTTTTTCTTGTTGTGGTATCTAGCTGGCAAAGCTCCCATGCAGGAGTGTTCTCCACTCTGATACCTTAAGCAGTTTGTGACACAGCATATGCCCGCAACTGGAGGCCCTCCCAGCTTGCTATTGTAAACCCGTTCAAACTATAAGGGAGTCCCTGGACCCGGGGAGTTTTGTTGACATACTTGCTGTGCTTTGATGCTACACATGTGCAGTGATATTGATTGGCTCCGGCCATGATATACTAGCTGTGTTGTTGTCACCAACTTTATCAAGAAGTGAAGCAGCTATACGCCATCAATACACACGCAACAATGTTGTCTGCAACAGCATGACATTGTGCTGTTGTCACCGCAGAGGCAAGGTCTGTAACATCGTCACTTGAGCATCAGCACACAGTGAGTGTGGCCGCGCTGGCATCACTCATGCTTTATTCCGTTGCTGACCTCTTCCATCAAGGATTCCAGTTGGTTGCATTGCGGGCACCACTTGACCGGCTGCTGGGTCATGACGTCAACATTCAGTAGTCTGATGCTTGGTGTGCTATATTTGTTTGGAATGGTATTCATGTGAGCCTAGATCCACTATAACTTGACATTTGAAGATTTGACAGACAATGGCGGCATACTATACTCACGGCTTCTTTGCCAGGTATTCAGATTATCTTCAGACCTTCCCACCTCAACCCTAAACCCCTCATATGTCACAGAGCTGGCAACACTGCACATACTATCTGTACTTGACGTGTTGATATCCACCCCTACTGTGGCAGACTCAGTCCTGATTTATGAAGTGCTTGTAGCCTCGTTATGCAAGCAACAAGACAGTTCAAGACATGCTAGGTGAGCCTAAGCAAAGCCGCCCGAGGCAGTTGCCTACAGGTCTACTAGTCACTTGGTGACCATATTCAGAAAAGCTATGACGTTTGCCCCAGCTCGTATGTCTGTCAACTGACAGAAGAACTGCCTACAAGGCAGGAACAGCGTAGCCATGTCTCATGGACAAAGACACAACAACACCAGTAAGGTCTGCAGCCGAGTGCTTCACATGACAGCACCAGACATACAGTACAAGGACAAGCAGTCCATGTCTCCTGCGTCGTGTTGCTGCATAAAACACCTCTGCAGACTACACGCATAATGCAACCCAATAGCGCCATGTCAGGCCTTTTACAGATTGGGTTACTACTTCCAGGCAACACACGACCATTACTCCCAACCCAAGAAGCAACAGAGATGCCTTGACTGCGTTGGTTAAGCCATGTGTCGCTGGCAGGAGATCAGAAACATGATAAATGAACGCCACTCCACCGATAGCGGGATCTGCTGAAGACTCCCTGTTATGCATAAGCACACGGACTTGATAGCATGCTGCTGCTTGCTGCACGACATCTGACAAAAAGTCCTATAGTTGTACAAACAACAGCAAGACCACGATAATTGCCAGCCAGCTGAAATCTCAAGCATCCGACAAGCATCCAACTACTGTGAACCTTGGTCGCTTGGTAGTTGCTTTCTACTGAGGCTTGATGACTCACTCACGCTAAGGTACCCTCTGCTGGCAAAACAGCTCATCATTGCACTGCCTGCCAGCAATTGCAATGGACAACGGAAGTTGAGAGGGCTCACAACACCTGCAAATAAGTACATATCTCTAGAAATGTTCACCAGTCCGACCAGCAGTCTTGACTTGTATTATGGCTCATGAGATAACACACTATGCAGTTTCTGGGAGGTACTAACTTGCCATGAGAACCAAGCACCAAAGAACAGCAAGCAACAAAAGGCAACATACTATGTCCTACAGTGTGTCCTACATCTAGTAGTGTGTAAGGATGCTGTTATCTTGTTGGTATCTGGACTATAACCAGAGCCTCTTCATCATCAGAAGCTACAACATGGAGTTCAGAAAGTGCCTTTTGTTTGTTTGTAACTGTTGGTTGGGTGGCCTTGATCTTTCCTGCATGGTACCACATAAGGCCGCCAATCGCTACAGAGTACCCCAGCCATTGCTTCTTGCCCACAATTGTCCCATACATATGCATAGCTGCGAGTATACAAACCCAATCTTTCATCACACCAGTCAAGCTTGTCATCAGAGCAGAGGTCAGACTGATAACTTTGAACACCACAAAGTTCAGTGCTGTGGCAAGTAGGCCGCTGAGAAACACCAGTGGTATTGCAGACTTCCACTCTGTGTACTCTTTTATCACACTGGGGCCCTCTGTAAGTAGGGCTGGTGGAATGAGCCCAGCCGCTGAAAAGGGTGCCACATAGGCAAGTGTTACCAGGGGGCTGGCATTCACTTTATTGTCTTGCAACACTTTTTGCAAAAAACAACAGCGCAAAGCGTCCATAAGGATTGAACCACCCTGCAAGGCGACGCCAGCTATTGTCAAATTAGTGTCACTGTGAGATGCAATGGTGACCCCGGTACACACTAGCAGGACTTTGATGGCTTGCGTCAGCTGTAGCCTCTCCGTGCCGAACATCATACCCAACATATATGTGGCGGCGGGAGCACCAGCCTGCAACAAACACAAACAAGGCTCGTGAAAAGAAAGCAGCTATGCATTGACAGAATCGATGTAGCTCGGCACAAAGCCACTGTCACAAACAATGAAGTAAACATGCTTGCCGAATAAGGAACATTATTCTACTGCATCCTGAGCTGCATTGAGCCAGTAGCAGTTCCTTCACTCAAACTACAAGCATATGCTAGAAGCTTACAACTCCTGCTCTAGTGTTCTACACATGATCTCATATGATGGCTGCCCTTCTGTGCAACTGCCAAGAAGTGTGCAATTGACCTGCTTGTTTTAATGATATGACTTAGAAGTTGCGTTGCACCTGCTTGCATTGCTCTGAAAAGTGCACTGTTGTATGTGACAGAAGCTGGCCTCACCTTGAGCATTTGCACAGTAGGAATGGAGATGTAGAGCAATGCTGCATTTCCAGCTGCAAGTGCACCACCAAATAGCAAGCCGATCATGCCCAGCTGCAAATACAGCCGCTGACTACCATGGTCCCTGATGGTATCTTGCCAACCACCTGTCCTTATCATGAAGTGCGATGTTGCTGTGGCCAGTACCATGTGCCATACTGCTAGCACCAGAGGGTAGTGAAAGTTGGTGTAGTACAGCACATGCTTGTTGACAATGATTATGGACACACTGATTGTCACCCACAATGCCATCCAGAGTATAACACTGAAGGTAAGCTGGCCTACAACTGCGCTTGAAGCTGCCACCTGTGGTTTGAAAGTTTTTGGCACAGCCCCCATTGCGCTCATGAGCCGCTGCGGCACAACTGCAGTCGTTGCTGCTGACTTGCCTCCTACTCAAGAATCTGCATGAAGGGAGGTATACAGAGCATGATATCATCTGGTGTCATGGCCTACTGAACTGCTGTTGGGTTACAGACATGGTGCGTAGACAGACAACATGCTACCACTGCTCAGTAGTGGAGTCATCTGGAAATCAGCTGAAGGAGCGATGAGACAGGTGCGTGGCTCACCTAAAACTTCATCAACCTTTCAATTGCAGATCACGTTAGCTCTCGACTTGTGCAAGCATCCAGTGCTTCTGATGCAAGGACGTCCAATCGGACAGCAACGCACACATGCGGCACTTTTGAATGTCACACAGGCGTATGCGTTCAATCAGGAATACCATGTACATAACGTGAGTAAACCCAGTCCCTACTCTATCGATCGACGCGCTGCTGTTGGTCAACGCAGTATCTGTCCATGTCTCTGCCCCGACAACAGACCAGCTCGACAAGCCTGGCTTGGCCAGGGTGAATGTACAATTCAAGCATACCGATGAGTGTTCGTGCGGTATTCTGCGGAGTCACGCTGGACGTGGAGCTTGCAGGCAGCAGCTGCTGACACTGTCAGCCTAACAGTCAGACGCAGCATCAGTTCGGGTCACAGACCAGAAGACGCCCTGCTATTTCCTAATCGCCGCGGTTAGTCCAGGGGCTACATATTAGGTTTCATCTGCTGCTGTGCCACACATGCATATGACAATGCTGACGTTGGCGTCGTTCTGTGTCTGTGCAGGGTTTTGTTTCCCCTTGGTCACTGTATGCTGTTAGGCCTTGAAGGAATGAACATGCACTGCGTATTATTGACCCATGTATGGCAGTGTAGGCCAGTACCGCTGTCAGACACCTTCATAACTCGGATGTCTTATGTATCTCGCTGGCTTTCATGTGCGTAAGTTCTCAGATTCTGCACTAGGCTGGGTGGGCACAATAGCCTTATGACTGTACTAACGGCTGCTGAGGCTGCTTCAGTGCTAAGTGGATCCTCGGAGATACTACCTCACAACAGTAAGTGAGAATTCTAGCTGCTGCTGCTGCTGCTTGCAATGTGCCTTCAAGTGCAGCGCTGGATTTCATCAAAGCATTGTGCACTGTGGTCGACTACGTGCACTGCATAGCACAAAGACATTCGTTGGGCATGTAAGAGCGTCACCACCTGCAAGCACAAGAAGCGTGAATACTGGGCCCCAGGTTCAAGCAGTGTTGTTATATGGAAGCCAGTTCACTGACTGATCACACTGCCATTTTGTGAACTTCTCGGACTGCATTGAATGCATGAAAGAAGCTTCCCAATGAACAGCAACGCTTGACCTGGTCAGATTGTATCGATGATGCACCATCATGTGCACCGTGGCAAATGGTGAGCGTGCCCGGAAACTTGTGATTCAACCATCACGTTTCTATCTGAATCATGAATATCACTGAGATTGGAAGACTACGTTCTACAAATCTTACACGTGTTTGATTGAGCAGATGAACATATTCACAAGAGCAAGCCACGCAGTTTGCATGGAGGCTTCTTTCAATCATGCGCTGCTTGAAGCAATCAGGGAATGAGCCGGAGATATGCAAAGTAGATTGTACAGGGACTATGAGATCAATTTTTCTTCCACAGAGTCCTGCTGACATCATGATTCATATCATATGTATGTAGCAAAACCACCCTAATGGTGGCACTGACTATGATAAACAAAAGAAGAAAGCTTGCTTTTAAATTGGTCAAGCATCGTTGTCCCCATATTGAAGCTTTTGCCTAGTTTGAAACAGCACGGCTCCGACGTTGTTGAGCCCCAAAACCAAGGGTTTAGAAAGGGAGTCTCATGGTTTCCAAATGTAGCAAAAAATGCACGCACACCACCAATACCAGCTGCGACAGCCCCCAAGCTGCTTGAAGGAGTCACAACAATGCTTTTGCACTGTGCGAGCAACATCATGTCAACAAATGCTGACAATTCAGTGCCTGGATTTCCAGCTACCGTCACTGATGTGCCAATCGTTTCTATTGTCTGGTTGTTCCACCATACATCTCTGTCAGGTGGCAGATTGCTCTTGACAAGGTCAAAGATGTCCCTGCTGTCCGAGGCCACAAATATACCACCAGGTGTGTTTTGCACGATAGCTTTGGCGATGCTGGCAAACTGTTCTGATCGCACCGCTGCATACTTGCGATTTCTCAACTGCATGCCCACAAGGCACTCAGAAGCTTTTGCTGCATAAGGGGCCATTGACTGCTGCACTATTGAGGCTGGCTTGCCGAATAGATGTGTTATAACATGGTGAAACACCTCACCATCCGGAACCAGCCTCTTGAAATGCCTCTCCAATGTAGGATTGATCTCCAAGAAAGGCATGTCATAGTCGATGGAATCATATGTTATTAGATTGACATTGGGAGCACCAGCACACCAGGCCAGGCTGGCATTGAGCAGCTGTGACCAGTCGTATGCCGCTGTATGTGTTTTGATATCACAACGACTTGTGCCATGGTACAAAGCAACAAACTCCTCCCATTTGCATGACACAGGAATATCAACATGTTTGATTATGCTCGACTTGAGCAGAAAAACTCTGTTGGTAAAAAGCGCCATGACAAAGCCAACCACAATGGATGGAATGCGATTGCCCAATCCCACGATGTCCAATGTCTCAACTAATATCGCCTTTGGTGTGTTGTTGCCTGCCAAGGCCTGCTTCAGTACAGATTCTTGTTGCACTTGATGTATTGCAAGGAGGGTCTTGAAGTCTCTAATCTCATCCAGGTTGTAGGGCAGAAAACCTGCAGGAGAAGGTCAAGAAAGGGCTGCATCAGCAAGTAATACTGTGCAAGCTAGACAATGTACATGTGGTTGCACAAACTACCACAGACAGCGACAGCCGCTGCGTCAAATGATAACTGCTACCATATGCCATAGCATCTAGTGCCATCGGCCTCGCGCCTGATATTTTGCATGCGGATTTGAACGATCATTACAACCATCCTGTGTACAACTGCGTCAAAAACGGTATAACCTGACGCGCACGTGACATTATCTTGATCTGTGTTCCATCAATGAACCAATGTTTAAACTGTAGGCTACTTGGATCTCGTCACAATGGCACTGCCAAGCATAGTTGCACGCGTGCACCAACACATCTTGCTGAGATCATCCATTCTCCTCAATGATCGGTCAAGACTGATCACTGCTGAGAAACCATCTGTCATAGACAGCAATGGCAACCAAGCAGCTTACCACTTTGGGTCATCATCGTTTCTACCAGACTGCTGCTGTTGAGGTTTTGGTATCCAGCAATCTGTCTAATTGGAGCTACAGGAACTGCTGCCAACAGCAGCATTGCTGTTAGGATGACTGCCCTGCTGCTGATGCATTCAACTATCAGAATCATAATTCCTTCCTGCACATATAGCAATAAGAAGGAATGTTCGATCATCGATACATGTTGCTTGACAGGGGTCACTAAACAACACATGCACACCGTACAGGTCAATGTTGATTCGCACAGACCAATTGGTACAGGCAACACATGAGCGATACATGTGTCTTCCCTGCCGCTCTGAAACCATATATCACAAGTACGCTGCCTGGCATCTGATGCTGAATGATGTTGCTTGTATTCGGACAAAAGACTGTTTTCACTTGCAGTAGTCAGTCAATCGCTGCTTGTGCTACACATTCTTGCACTGCTGAGCCTGCGATAACTGACCCAGCTTACCCTCCGTCAAGCTTGTGTGCACTTCATGTCACCCGAGTTTCATACGGTGCATCAGACAGTGGTATCGATCTTCCAGAAACGAACTATCAAAGCCTGCATAGTTAGTGGTAGCTCAGCTGAGGATAGTGTTTACACTTTGATAGTGCTTGCTGATCAATACTCAGCTACAGCAACACGAGCCAGTGGGCTGTCAGGTCATCGCAATTGTTTACCGATACTTTGCGGAAGGACATCCGTGTTAGTGCTACGCACGCGATCATTTCTGATGGTCAACATTCCAGGCTTCGGGCCTGGTCTATTGTTGCCGATAACCAGTGCACAATGATCAACTTACCTCAACCAACACCACTCAACATAGAGTCTGCTTTTATATAATGATTTAGGTTTGTTACTGGAAGTCCTGGACGTGATTTTCACCCTTTCCTTCAATGCATGGCCCGCTCTTCCTCGATCAGTCAACTATGAAAGTTTGCCACCTGTACAAACCCACCTTGTGTTTGTTGTTTAGGTTGTTAACTGTGTCGTTAGCCATCGCTGCTGATCAGGTACAGGCGGCAGTACCATCAACGCCAGCTTGGTCGAGTGGCTATGTACGGTCAGTTTCTCCACGGTGGAGAAAACTTTGGGAGAGTCACATGAACAACAGCAGCGCAACAGCAGAGCCAGTTGCATCTCCCTGTGACATGTATGGGCTGCAGAAGAAGCCTAAAGGGGATGGATACAAAGATGCCAGGCGATCTGAAGCCAGAGTAGTTGACTGCTTCTTGGCATCAAACGAACTGGACATGATGGAGATTCGTCTGAGAGAGCTTGAAGCTGTAGTGGACACGTTTGTTATTGTAGAAAGCAGAATGACATTCAGAGGTAACCCAAAACCCTTGCGCTACCCATCATTGATGCAGAGGCTGCCAGCTACTGCCATCAACAAGGTTGTCTACCATGTTATTGATGACCTGGAAGGAGGTGATACATGGGCAAGGGAGATCTACCAGGTCAGCATAGTATACAGATACAACCTCCTGACAACGCAAGCATATACCCTTCAATAAGCCTTACTGATTGCGGCAATCAGCTAGCAAACTCTCCACAGATCTAGAAAATGTCCGATCATTGATCATTTGGAATATTTGTTGATGGTAACAACACAACAGCGTGCAGAAAGAATGGGCGACCCCTGCAGATACTCAACACAGCTGCCTCCATGAGCTCGTCAGTTGTTGTTTAGAACTGCATAGTCTCACAGTCATTCTCTCTTGCTGTAACAGAGAAATACCCTGTTTGATGTAGCAGTAGCCCGGGCTGGTGTGCAATCTGGAGATATACTCATGGTATCAGGTAGGGTGCACATCACCAGCTGGCAAGTACAGAGGCAGATCTAGTTGTGCTGCAAGCAAAGCTCAATTGCAGCACCACCATGTAGCAACTGTCTGATCTGTGCACTCTCCTGCAAGGCCATAGATATATGCTGGACTGTCGTTGCTTCGGTGGGTGCACTGTTCAACAGTCAACATGCAGGCCGGGCTGAGTATACCCTTTGCACATTCACTCTGACTGGCTTCGGTTCTAGTGCAGCATTTACTACTGGGGCCCAACAGTGTCGGATGCGGACTGGCTGACTTACATTGACGAAGTTTGTGTCTGCTGCACTTGCGTGTAGACTGCGATGAAATACCAAAACCCTCTTTCATTATGGCAATGAAGCAGTGTGATGGCATCAACTTCCCGGTCACAATGGGAGCTGTGCACCACTACTACTCTTTCAACTTGAAGTCAACTTCTGTCGAGGTATGTCTGGTCTACGACGGACCGTCATGTGCACTTTCGTTTATGGCATTAGCAAGTGCTGAATCTCAATATGCAGTGAATGCCAGGCAGTCATCAGTGTGGTAACCATTCAAACATGGGCATGCACACTTGGGTATATAGGACCTACGCATTGTGGCCAAGAAAGGAAAGCCTCCTGCTATGTAAAATGTTGCATGCTGCAAAACGACCATTCGGCAGCCCATCGGCGCTGCCGGTGTATGTCTAACATTTGGGCTATTCTTGCTTAGAATAAAACACATGACGTCATGCTGAATGATGACTGTTCTAGTGTTTGCATGCCAGCTTGTTCTGGTGGACACAACACACTGGTGCAATAGTGACATCACAGTTGGCTGCTCTGAAGTGCTTTTAACTTGAGCAAAAGCTCATCTTTTGCTGATTCTGCAGGTGTGGCCACAGCCCCGTGCTATGCTATACAGCACACCCCTGTCAGTGAAGCCCCATAACCTGCGTGGCCTGGTTGGAACAAAGGTTATCTCAAACAGCTCATGGCATTGCAGCTCCTGCTTCAGTCATATCGCCGCAGTACAGAAAAAAATAGGCTCATTCTCACACAGTGAGCTGGATCTGCCCGAGCATCGAGATGTCCACAACATAGTGTCACGTGTCAGACTAGGTCTGGATCTTTTCAACCGTCCTTCACAAGCGTATACCAGGGACGACTCTGGTGACATGCCCCAGTATATCCGACAGCATCCAACAAGGTTTTCCTATCTAATCAGCAGAGATGCCAAGGATGCTGGGTTCTTGGATATAGGCCTGCGAGGAGCTTGGGCAGAAAGCATCTCATGACCAGCCACCGCTTGAAACGGCACCACACATTCAAGTTGCATCTGCATTTTGTGGCGTGATGTTACCACATTTTGGTTTGGGCTGGAATCTTTTTGTGTTAGATGGCAATTGACTTTGTCATTGCAAAGCTGTGAATTGCAGTCTTATTCTGCCAGTGTCAACACAACTTGGTGTTCTGAATCATTGGATAACCGGAATGATGTGTGGTGTTGCGACGTCACACACCATGTAGGGCCGGCATGTGGTGTGCGGTTACATCTCTCACCCGTCACATGGCAGATAGTACTGTGCAATACATTCTGACTGAATGAGATCAAGGCCTGCTAATCGATCCAAGCTGCTGGTTCCGCTTGTGCCCAGAGAAGACATGCTCTTGCTCTGTAGTGGCTTTTCTACCGGCTCCTCTTCCGTACACTCACGAGCACATTGTCTGCATTTCCAGTCTTAGTCAGTGAGTCATGCAAGCGACTTACATATGTGATACACTGCTATACCTAGTATCTAGTAGAGCAAAGCACACTTCTCACATATAGGCTGTCTTTGCACACTAATGAACATAATACAGCAATACTGCAGAGAGCCACAGGTTGGCGCACACCCAACAACTTCAGTGGGCAGAGCACCTGCTCAGCAGCGACTTGAGCAACAGCTGCTGGCGTGGCACATGCCTTGATGTCAGCTGACTAGCTATCACTAATATGATAAACCTAGGCAGTCTCGCTCGGGGGAGCAGCACTTGTGTAGACTGGAAGACCACCTGATTCCTACCAGGATCACATAGTATGTGACCTTACGCCAGGCAGCGGTAATTTGAGGTTTTAAGTTTGGGCTCAGACTAGTATTTAGCAACCTTGCCTAAAAGCTGTCAAGCCTTGTCTTTTGTCTCTATGAGACTGTATGCCACCAGCTGTCACTGAGATGGTCACTATACATGTTCGTCGTTGGTAGCTGTCAGCCATATCATGCCCGGTGGCATTAGTGACATGACTTCTATGCAAGATTGCGCAATGGGGCATTCCAAAGCAGCTTGTCAGGCTGTGGCTATGTTGCCATTAGTGTATCGGATTCATTACACCTCTTGGTGTGTGCCTCTGCATGCAACTTGCATTTGCAACAGATGTTGAGAGACACTGACAGAAACCATCAACATGAACAGAGTCTGCCCTGCCGCAGGTGTACAAGCTGCGGTGTCGATATACTGCTGCAGGTTGTCAAGATGAGCTCAGAACTGAGAAGGCAAGAGGGGAGGTATGGCTCAACCAAGTAGGTCTCAGCAGGCTGCATTGTACATCAGAATGCCTAAGGGGGGTTTCAAAACTACGGCATGTTTCCAGGCCTTACGGGACGCTCAGACAGTGCAGCAGATTGCGCTTGTACATGCCGCTGTTAGTCCTCGGCGATTGCGCCACGCTGATGTCACACCTAGCAAATATATGGCTGAATGCAAACAATCACGTGTGAAGTCATTTACCTGGGCCGAGTGTGCCATGACCGGACCATGCATTGCATGTGCTGCTTGATGGCATATATCTTAGGAGGTTCAAAGCTAGTAAGCTAGTATCCAAAAGCTGGTCACATGGGTCATGACACTCTGCTTTAAATGTATCCAGCGGTTACTTTCAGGCTGTTTGACTCCAGTACCTAAGTGTACTCAGAACATAGGACCCCAGTCTCAGGTAGCACCGCAAGCCAAGGACATTGAAGGCATGTCGACGTGTTGCCGTCCACTGGTTGAGTGGCACTTGCTTGCTGACCTGTCACTGATGCAAATGCACCAAACTTGAACCTATCTACATGCTATCTATCATTATGTACTGCACACTGGCACCCACATTCTTCAACATTGAAGTGCCATATTTGGTCACCATTTGAGCAGAGAATTCCTGCCCAATTGCACTGTGTTACCCACTATGGTCTAACACTTCCTCTATCATAAACTGCCACTGATCGGTTGTCAATCAACCTGCCTATCATAGGAGCTACAGGTTTGCAAACGCAAAATGATTCAACCCCATGCCAATGTTGTTGGCATGCTGACTGCATCACCAATATGTAATGTGGTGCAACATCTCAGGGAATCAGGGAGGCTGCTCGACTGCGGCGGCACTTGCAAGTGTATGCTTGGAAGGCAGATCGTATATACTGCTTTGTTCTCACAACAGGAACCTGCAAGTACCTTGACTGCAGGTTCACTGGCCCAGAACGGGAAGCATGTTCTAGAGAGGATCCAGAGTGTCAAAATCTGTATGAATCTCAATGTTGTATGCTATTTGGGAATCGACTTGCTACCATACTTTGTTATTGTATCATGTTCAAGGTTGATAACCGTCCTTATGTATGTAGCCTCGGTCTGGAATAGGCATGGTTTTGCTCTGGTTTGCGGGCACAAAGAGCTGCCAGACCATGCCAATGGTGGCCTGCTCATTCCACCTAAATCGATAGTGATACCAGGAGGATGTCACCAGCTCAATGTACCGTTGCACCAATGGCTGAAACCAGAATTCCAAATCGAACATTATGCAATTGCCAAACAGTATCATTCTATCCCAACCACCACCATCTGCAGCACTGAATGCTGTCTTGCTCACATCTTTTGTGGTGTACAGCCCATCAAGAGTTGGTGGGTTCGTGTGTTGAAAGATAGGCCCAACTGGTTGGTACTGCTCTGCGATTAGAAAAGTCCTGCAAGCAAACATGTTTGCACGATTGTCATATTTGCATAAGACCGATCAGGTCATTCCATGCAGCCCTACATGCAGCCCTACTTCAAGAAATAGAGTATAGTCATATCATCCACCCATACCTTGTGAGCTCTGGCAGAGCCCAAGTTACTGCCACATGGTCAGGTAGGGCAACTCGATAACCCAAAAGCACATCATTGTCCCTCATCCAATCTAGCAACTTGCTAGTCACAGGCAACACCATCTCACTGTCATCATCAAGCTGCCACAGGTACTTGTAGCCCAGCATGTCTGCCAAAGCAAATTGAAAGGCAAGCCGCCAGTGTCCCTGTAAGAAGTGAGTAATGGTTCAGTGGTGCAGCTTGCTCTAGCTGGGACCCAAACACTGCCATCAACAGCATGAAGTGGGTTGTTCGAAATCATTTGTGTCGCACAACGAAATCATATGTAAGCACTGAAGCCAATCTACGCCAGTGTACTACACTGCAGCTGCCTGCCAATTGACAAACCTTGATCTGATGTTGTTCAATGCCTTACCATCTGCCTGTACTCTGACAGAAATGTAGGGAGGCTCCACAGAGACGCGTCTGCGGCAGTTCCACTGGGCGTCGACCAGTGCTCCCTCAATGGCATGAAATGCAGCGTCATCTGGGGTGGGATACCTGCTGTACATGCACTACGGAATATCTCTTCGGCTCTGTTATGTGGAGAGAACACAAACAGATCTGACGGGTTTGTTGGAGCCACATTCTTGGAGTAACTGGTTACCAGGCGACACAGCCAGCCTCGTCGAAAGGATGGCACGGGGATGAAGATGCGGTCCGATCGTTGGTCTCTGCTGATGCCAGCTGAGTTCAACAGCTGCTCAGCTACAGCGTAAGAGTCAAGAATGGTCCCATGCCAAGTACTGTTGAAGGAGGACTGCAGAATTTGCCTCCGAGGTGCATTCAGGCCAGCTGAGGGTACTGTTATCACCCTTGATTGTGACATCGGCAGTACGAGAAGCAGGTAGCTCAAGCTGACAAGGTGAGAGCCTTGGTTCTTCCAAGCACATGTGTCTTTGGTCTTTCTCTTCGGCAAGTTGCCAAGCGAGAGAAACGACTTCTTTACAGTGTTCCAAGACATCAAATAGACGGTAGTATGAACAAGAAACAGTTTTGTTACCAGAGAAGCACAGCTACTTGCACACAGCTGTTGCTGATTGGCGCGAAAGCTGGGTTGCCTGACAGCCACTAGCTGCACAGCGCTTTTCAGAGTGTATGTATGCTGAGAACTTATAATAAGTGTAGAGCTGTTGTATAGGTAGCTTCGCTGGTCAAAGTATGAGGCGCCAGATCGTCGCAGCACTGCAAGCGGCACAGATATAGAGGCACAGTTGGTCAAGTCAAGTGCAAATGCCGCAAATACACAATCAATCTGGGCGGAAGAGCTGGAAAGTTGCTGAGCGCATTACCTTCTACTACCCTCTTGTACCAAACATCAGTGCGCAGTGTGAAGGCCCAAGCTCCGCTGGAGAACCGGCTGTGCCCAGTCCCATTCAAACATGAGTGCAATTGGTGCTGATGGTAAACAGAACAAGCTGATGCTGGTCAGCAAGGGGGCCCGAATCTTGCTGGTGATGGCTGCAGTCCTTCTCCTCGTCAGTCTCGCCATCATGAGAGAATGCAGAGATGCTTATCTCACAGTCAGACCGCTCGTTTCAATCACGCACCTGTTAAGGTCCAACTCAGGGGGAGATGCAGTATCATATAGCAGCAAGCAGCAACAACAAGTTGCATACATGCCAAGAAGCTTTCCATCATGTGCGTGCCACCACAAACCAAAAGAGGGATGCGGCTTTCTTGCACCTGTTCATGATCTAATAAACAACCCAGCAGTGATTGATGGTCAAGCAGCACCATGCATACTGCAGGACAGGTGGCTTCAACCACTGGCACCAACTTTCAGTATCATATTGACTGTTTGGAACCAACAACATATAGTGGAACAAAATATACAGGCCTTGTTAAACTTTACAACAGAACCTTATGAGCTGATAATTGTGTTTGATGGCTGTTGGGATAAATCAATTGAGATAACAACAGCAATGTTGGCAAGAACAAGGTTGCCACGGGATTTGGTGCACATCCTGTTGATTCAACAGGCCACTCCTGTTTGGGAGACAAGTGCCAACAACATAGGAATGCGCGCAGCTACGCCAGGTGTGAATTTCTTTGTGCTGGTACAAGATGATATGCAGATGACATGGCATGGGTGGAATACGCTGTTGGCATTCCCGGCTCGACTGTATGATGATGTCATATCCGTTAGTGGTCGATGTGCGCACTCACATGATCGCAATGGCCAGTCTGTAGGCAGATGCGGTGCAGACATTGATAGACCTTTGTCGGTAAGTGCCGAAACACGGTGCACATTTCATGTTCGAGACACTGTCAACAGAGGGCCACTGCTGCTCAACGCTACAAAAATGATCGCCATGGGTTATCTTGACGAGGTGAGCATGATGTAATATCATTAGCAATAGTGCAGTGCATACAGAAACCAGGTTCCTGCTGGTGTGAAATTTTGGGCAGCAAATGGACAGCAAGTGAATGGCAACTAGTTTTCTGCTTCTACGTTACAGCTTTATGAAGCATGCAGCCCGGATGGCACCATGTTCTCACACTTCTCCGCTTTGATGAGTGACACCATGACCTTACAATGCTGCTCGTTCTAAGCTTTTAGCATCTCAAACGATTGGAGAATTTTAGAGAGCAGCTGCATCAGTCTGCATGTATTGTGTGCCTTCTTGCATAGTACAAGTGACACTCCATTGCTCACAATTCACCAGGTGAACTTTGTGCTTGGAGATGATGATCATGATCTACATGCTCGTGCATGGGTTCAGCACAAATGGGTCGCTGGCTGGATGCCATTGGACTTCACTGCTCCATTGACTTTGGGTGGCACAAGGCGCAAAAATGGCGAAAGGGATGGACAAAACACAACTTTGGAATCTGGATACCTGGCAGCAAGGCTGCAACGAAGGAAAAAATCGAAGGAATCAAGCCCTGTAGCAGACCACGATGATGACAGGGAGGTGCCGGCGCAGTACAATTGCATTGCCTCACAAGTGTGGTATTTCAATGCTACCAATACATTGCTGTCAGGTGGCCACATGCAGCTATGAATCGTGGCCACATGCAGCTATGAATCAAGTCCGCACAACAGGTCCAGCAAACCTACGTACTATCTGCGTTTGATTTGCATTGTCCTCGTACTGGTGGCATATTCAGCTGACACCTGGAAGACAGCAAAGTCTATGCAACAATAGCATTTGTGTACTGACCAGATTGGATTGCATAACTGCACACTCAAGTCATTGCCAATGCCAATTTGGCAGTATCATTGTGCTCCTAACTGCTATTACTGTGGTACAGTGTACAGTGTACATGATGCCTGCGATTGCTGGTGGCCTATGTATTGCCGCCTACAGGTGTGACGGTACCAATAGCAAAAATGAATGATGTATGTATAGTCACTTGTAATGCTGGACAAGAGTTCCTTTTAATGAACAGAATAAGTGTTTACCTAGTAACTGTTGGCGCATTCATTGACTTGTGTAAGGGAAAATCCATGTTTGGTCACCTGGTGGATCGAAAACCAAGCACCTTTAAGTGCGGATGCCACCTACTGACTGGCACCACTGGTTAGCACCCCAGTAGTACTTGCAAACGTATCACAAGATCAGACCACAAATTTTTTGTAGATCATCTGCCCTTTTTTCACGGCTCTTACCAGGCTGTAACATCGGCAATCTGCATAGACGGGTCATATGTGCATTGGCAGCAACACATGCAAGTCTGCAATTGCTTGTCACAGTGCAGCTCCTGACTGAGGCTGCAGCAGACACGTGTCACCTGATCACTGTGGCTGCCAAAAACTCAATGATGAAAACAAATAATCTGAATTGTTATGATGGCAAGCCTGCATGACACACCAGACTTGAGAGACTGCCTCAACTAGCAACTGGCCCAGGTGGGTCAGCGGAGCTGGGCAGCACGGCCTAGCTAGGTGGGCAGCCCTCTTGGTTGCACAACTCTACTGCAGCTTGACTCTGAGTATTGAGGGAGAACGACCTTTTGCCACTGCCACAGCGAGGCGCTATGCTTGTTGGCATCAACGGCCTTGCGTCCATCAACCGAGCCAGACAGAGAACCATTCGAAATGCCATTGCCAAGTTGGGTTGACTCAACAAGACCAGCACCGTGTGTTGGTCAGAATACCTCCACACACTGTAACAGCTATACTTGCCATGCGAGATATGTCCGAGTCACCAAGAACAATGATGCAGGTGTTTGACGACAGATGCCTATCTGCAGCTGCTTTTTGCATACTATGTGCCAGTCACTAGCGCAGCCACTGGCAGTATTGCACGTCAGCTGCTGCCACTGGGAATACTGGCAGTATTGCATGTCAGCTGCTGCCAGAATCCCATGCTGGCTTGTTCATGATGCACATTGTGATGCTGCTTGTGGTAACTATGAGCACTGGCATCTGAACACATGGGAGAGCCGGCCTGCCGCAGGTGTAAGCCTCTGTCCTTGAAGCTGAACTGTTCGAAAATGACCCAGAAAACAATGCTGACACCTCAGTACCGCATGTGCTGCCGTGTCCAAGAGGTGATGGCTCTATGCGCAGATGGCTTCCAAAACCCCCATATGGCACCCCCAACCACATGACAGCTGTTGTGCCAGCCAATTTGCACATGTACACACTCGTTGCTGCATGAACACCACATGCCACCTTGTCAACCGCAAGTTTGAACCCTAATTCATCAAGCGATTTCTTCCATCGAGTTACAACACTGTTGAAATGGCACCCGTGGAACAACCCTCCAACGATTCAGGGAGACACCTGGTGGCCGCACATTTTGCTGCTATATATGGGTTCCATCACCCCACACAAGATAACAAACACCAAATCCCTTTTGGAGGGGATAGACCTGGCCGCAAGACAGCAGGGGAGAGCCTCTGAGAGGCAGAGGTTCTCAGGCAAACCGAACCATGCATAGACATTCCATCAGGCATTGACACTCCGGTGTATGCACCTACAAAGAACATACACTTGAGACTACCTGAGCCGGCCATGGCGATAGCACGTCTTCTTGTCCGTGAGCAGCACGCCAGAAGGGTTTACAAATTGTTATTCACCATTAACTGGTCACGATTTCAGCTGATATTCTTGCTTTGCTTGCTTGATTGTCAGATATTCCGAGGTAAAGGCCCCATCATATATGAGCATCAAGTTGCACACATACACAGATCAACAGTACATGCCATGACCGCAGTAACTGATCCATGGTAGCTCGAGCTTGCTGATGATCGTCCACAACTTATGTTGGTGCACTCTCCATGGTGATAATCTGATCCCGAGTCAGAGACAAAGTTGACCACACACACTGCTGCACTGATCGCTTGGACCTGAATCCCTCCCCTGTCTTACATATGCATGCAGGTAACCACACAGATAGAAGCACAGCTAAACCGTTGAGGAAGGCTCCTGATCTGTTATATGTTTTCTTTCTCGCTACTTGCCACCCCGAACATCTTTAGCCACGCAGATAGCAGCAGACTCTTTCTGTTGCTATCTGCGTGGCTGCAGCTTGCCAAGGGCTCAGTGAGCCCTTTCGTACCGGGCATACATGACATCGTGCAGGTTGTGCACAGGTTATGCCCACGACTTCTGTTTATACATACTAGCAGGTTGTTCGTTATTCTTGCTAAGGTAGCGTGCACACGCAGTTGATTTCACGGCAACATATATACCCTTGATGCATTGCAAAAGAGGTCTGTGCTTCCTCATATCGCTTTTGCAGTGAGTATGTTGGCAGCACCATCGTGGCAAGCAAGCAACCCTTCCAGAAAGAACTCCTGGGAGCTTTGATGGACCTCACCAGATTGGGAAGCACAGTTGTTGATGCAGGTAATCACCAGTTGCCACCGGCAAAAGCAATTCTTGACCCAGTGTGCATCTGACATAATCATGTTGCCACCCAATCATCCACACTGGGGTTGAAACAACGACAGCCTTACCAGTCGCAACATGACCAAAATGCATCCAGGGACTGTTTGATGCTGGCGGCGCTGTCGCCCCAGAAAAGTTGAAAACATTGTGACATGGGCCAAGGGAGGTGGCTGTCAATGCTACTGTTACAGGTAGCGGACCGGATCCAGCACATAGTGCACACTGTAGGTTTGTTGGTTTGTCTTGCCTTGTTACATGGATGTGTGGGTAGCAGCCACTCTCGGGCTCCTGCACTGCGTCGCTTATTTTTGTTAGCCCGGCTATTCTGGCAACTTATGCGCATGCTACTGTTTCACCTGGCAATGCAAGCATCTTTGAGTTTCAAAATCAGGTTTACGCTGTCCTGTTGTTGAGTCTCAAACATCTTACAACTATGCATCAAGGTTTGTTACATGAGTCAAGATTCAGCCTACCATCTCCGATGCAAAGCGACACAAACAGACACCTTCTATGCAGCCACAGGCCGTAGTGCACGTGAGCATGCTTGGATACACTTTCATGGTCTTGCACATCCGAAGAGAAGCAGCAAATCTGACAAGTAGAACATGGGGCTTTCTGGAAGGAAGCATATGCTCTAGGTTGCCAATGCTTGGTGTTGGGCAGAGTACTACTCATTGTAAAGATGCCCGGCATATGGCATATAGCATATAGGCTATATGCACCCATGCAAGCCTTGTTTGCAGGGCCTGCATACAGTACCGTACTGTACTAGCAGAGGTTACAGTATCACACGGGCAACTGCAAATGTGTTATTTTACAACTAGCCACAGCACAATGTCAGTATATGTAAGAGCCAGCGTCCTAAACAGGTCTGTGCATGCAGCCACTGCACAAGCCTTTGAATCGTTTGCCCAGCTTATTGTGGATGCAGTCTTCTTAAATGTGATGGGGATATGTTCCCAGAGTTACATGTGTAACAGCTGCTGATATGCCATGGTGAGCCTCAATGCCTGGCAGTATCAAGCGCATTTGGCCTCAATCATTATGGCCTCCCTGACTTGATTGGCAAACATTGGTAATAACAAGAAAAAGTAAATAAGCACAGTTACAGTGATTTTGAATCACAATGTACCAGCACTCAGTCGCATATCACTTGGCACCGCCTGCTGTACCTATCTGTCTGAAAACTCCCGGTGTTTCAAAGAATTTGAGCCAGCTGTGTTCCAGTAGCAACATTACCAGTATCAAGATGTGTAGAAAGCAAAGAAACCAGAAAACATACAGAGACCCCATTGTACACTACATCGCATTGCAGTTTCCACATAGTGCATTATGTCGATTGAAAACTAGAGACTTGGGCGATGAGCTTGGTTCTGACATACAGGGAGCTCGTATATATACGCTATATAGCCTGTGCAAGCACAGGCACCTGACTCGCAGGACTGCTCAGGAAGCACAATTACTTTGCCTTTGCACTACTAATACCTTGCAGCAACATGATCCATGGCTTGCCTGACTGCACTTGCCATATCATTGGCATTGTTGGTCGTTTTGATATGTAAATGACCCAGCATGTGTGCTTGGTTGAGGTAGTGGAAATTGTTGTACCACGCCTCAACGATGGCACCTCTATTAGGTCGCATGAAGATCTGATTTGTCAGCGCTGCACCATGTGAAGCTATTAAAACCCCTGTCTTAGACCACATCAGGGCTTGATCAGGATACAAGTCCATGGTAGACAACTCTGCTACCTGCGTAGCAACAAATATGATGCAACAATTGAGTGCCAGCAACAAATGCAAGCACCTTCCACTTTGCTGCCGCTTTTCTCAACCCACCTGGAACTGAAAGGTGACATTTGTCTTCTTACAGCCCTGAGGCAGAGCCTTTACAACTGGAGTTTGCCACCAACCAAACATAGGTGGTACACAAGCCCGCAGGTTCCACTGATGCACTTCATGTTGTAAGGCTGTTACTATGGCACTTTCTGCCTCTGGAGACATCAGCCTCTGTTGCTGCCAGCTGGTCAAGCCGCCACCAGCCAACATCCCCCGCTCAAACCATGATCTGCTTACGTACACCACACTCAACTGCTGCTGACCAGCTGGCACCGCTAGTATGTGCTGGGCACGCTTGATGGCAGTTGCACTGTTCTTTGGCTCAAGGACTAGTGAGGATAGGCTGTCCAGGAACATAAATCTCAACCAGTGTGAGACAGCCATGAGCAGGATTGAAGGACATGTGTGCTCCTGTCCAACACCCTCGTACCCCAGAAATGCAGAGCTTGGGGATGCATAGTGCGCCAGTATTGCTCTTTCAAAACAAGCAACAGGTTGTTGGCTAGCCAGCTTGCTTAGGGTAGTCACAGCCCGAGGGTGCGACAGTCGCTTCCAAATTTCAATAAAGGGGCCTTCTGCAAAGTGGTCCGCCAAGATAACCTGGGAAAGCATGAGCAAGATCGTATCAGACTGAACAATCACAAGGCATTAGGTTTTCCAGAGAAAAGATCATGAACAACCAGTGTATGGGAGGGTGAAGAAAAGGGTGGCTTGATTATGCTAAGGACAGGATGTCACTCAGTAATCGATCTATATAGTTTGAACACCCTTGCCTGCAGATCTTGAAGAACAGCTGTCTGATTGGCATTGCTCAGTGCTGCCAGGGTCAAAAAGGCTTGTACAACCGACTGTGTATGGTGATAAGGGTTTGTTGGGTCCAGCCTGCTGATGAATAGCACAGGATGTGCATGTGACACACCTGGCTCTTGGCATTGGTTTTGGATGCTTTCAGCATCCACCTGTCTGTAAGCCTTTTGCAACCAGGGTTGCTGTTCAGTATGCAGTTGCTGAGTGACGGCTCCATGTTTGTTGAGTGGATCCTTGATTCTGCATCCCAGATTCACTGTCCCAGACCCACCTTCTGGCAGGTATGCGCTGTGCTCGCCAGCGCCAATTGCAGGCCCTTTGCCCATGAAGCCGTTGCCATCAAGCAGCAGGTTGCTAGCTATGCATGCAAGCCCCTTCTGCTCCACAGGGTATGCAAAACAGTCCACCCTGCTGACTGCCCCGTCCTCCCCCCCACAAATTGTTCCAGAAGCATCAGTGAATTTTTGCAGAAATGCTCGCCCCAACCTCGCATTGCAGTCTTGTGAGATCAGGGTCTTATGCTGCATAGCATCATCTTCAGCATACTGAATCCAGAACAACGGGTCCAGTTGCAGTGGCAGGTGCAGCTGCTCACGTTTGGTCGAGGAATCCTCAAGTTGGTTGTTCGGAAGCTGAGCGAGCTCTATGCGCACAGTACGCCTCGAGAGACTGCTAGTATACCACAGAAGCACGCAACAGCCTAGTATAAGCGGTATACATGTATTCACAATGTGGCGTATGGGCCTGGAACGAGCGATGTTTCCTGATGTTGACCCGCGGGGATGATTGCTGCTGAGTACACCCGGTTGTCCAGATTTCCAGCCCATCTTCATTTTAACATGCAAAAAATTGCTATGATTTACTGAGCCGTCACCCCTATCATACTCTCTTCTTCACTTTGTACCAGCTGTACAAGGAGAAGTGTTTACCCGCCATCCAGAATGTGACTCCAGTACCCTACGGATACCATGCAAGGTAAGCACCATGTAGAAGCCATGTACAACTGCAAGCATGAACATACTATGGCGTATCATACGCCAACCTTACGTTTAGATGCAGACGGACCGCGAGAACGTCGTGACGCAGTGTCGATCATGAGCATCCGATGATCGGATCCGATGATCGGATTTGAACCGTCCGCCCCCCCCCCCCCGCCCCCCCCCCCCCCCCCCCCCCCCCGCCTTGTGACAGTCTGCAGCTGTCCGTATGGTACCATGCCTGCTTTGCTATACTAAACATGTCACATTTCATGCTTGCAGCTTGGAATGCTGGTCTTGACATATCAGGCAGGAAACGATAGGCACATTACTCTTGCAGGAAGAGCAGCATACCTGATGCATCACTCAGTATATAGTAGAGATGCAGGAAAACATAGCTCCTTGCTGTTTCGCGATGTTACAGACAGCACTAGCAGCTGTGCTGTGCTATAAATGGCATTTTCACCTGTCCCAAAGACTGGCCAGCATATGCAGGACCTCATTGGGCTCATCTGATCAGCCCTGCCCATGTGACATGGCATTGCTCCTGGTCAGTCCAATGAAGCTGATTGCTTGACAGTCAGGCAACAACCTCATCGCACAATCTCAGGTCAGTGATGATCACCCATTGCTCAGGTTACGCAGACCTCACTTCTGCGCAAACCCCAATCTGGGTGACTGAAGTAACATTGTTCACACTATCATATGTATACAATGATACGTGCTACATGAGCGTGTCTGTTGCCTAGATACTATCACCAGGCATCATATCACCTGTGTTACACAGGCTCTGAACATGACCTGATGTATCATACATGCCACGGTCCTTGTATGTGTTCCACAACAGTGCAGCACCAGATTGAATCAATCCAGGCATGACGGTAGTGGTGTGAGACATGAAAGTGACTAGTAGTATACATAACGTCATGTGGAATAAACACAACAACAGTTGCAGTTACTGCTTATGTTGCATGTTGCTCACCAGTATGTGCCCCCCAAACTGCAAGATGAAAAGGCCACAAGTAATGATCACTGCAAGCAGATCAGATCTGATTTTAGAGTCAGATGAGGTTGCATCTTGGTTGCACCATGCGTTGATGATAATATTATGCCAAGGGATGAACTGGTCTGGGAGCCTTGGGGTCGCTGATATGAACCCACAGAATGCAGACGTGATTATGTCATCCTTGACTGAGGGTTAACCAGGTCACTACACACTCTGTGAGTCAGGTTGGGCAAACAGGGGGCTGGGTGCAACCTGGAGTAGCCAGATTGCCCCCGCCA
>JARWLF010000048.1:0-50825 GCA_029853055.1 Scenedesmus sp. KT-U | reverse complement strand
CTGGACGAAGCGATGGAGCAGGATGCAGAGTTGAGGCAAGCCGCCTGACCCGGAGCGGACTTACACAAATCCGGGATGAGCGGGTCCAAGGGAACTGGGTGGCAAGACAGGGTAGCCTGGTGTGCCACGGTCGAGCGCCCGCCATGGACATCGAGGAAGACTGGTACGGATTGCACGAGCGTCTGGATACGCCGGCCTTGCGGCGCACGCTCGAACGGCTCGGATTGGCCGAGCTTGCCCGCTGGACGCCGGCAGGGCTGACGTCGGAGCGTCTGCCGCATCTGATCGCGGCACATCTGGCGAGGGCGATCAGCGCGCGGCTGTTGGACCTGCGTACGGCAGGTGGCGAGGAGTGGGCGAGGGCGCTTGCCAGCCTTGAGGCGCTGATGCGCGCGGCGGGGCATCCCCTGGAGGGGCTCGCTTCCGAAGTGCCTTCGGCAGAGCCGCGCGCTCTGATCGAGGTGGTTCGCCCCGTCCAGGCTGCACTTCAAGCGCCCCCGACCGAGCGTCCTGATGTGCCGCTGGCCCTGTCGGCTCTGCTGACGGGCTCTCGTCACAGCCCAAGCCTGGTGACTCAGATCGAGAAGGAGCTGGCGTCGGCAGATCGTGCGGACTGGCTGGTGTCCTTCATCAGGTTCAGCGGCTTGAGGCCTCTGCGCGATGCGCTGCGTGACTTCACGCGAACGCCATCGGCAACCGTAGGTCCGCGTCTGCGGATCGCGACAACCTCGTACATGGGGGCCACGGAAAGCAAAGCGCTCGAGTTCCTCCTGGAGCTGCCAAACACCGAGCTGCGTGTCAGCTACGACACCCACCGGACCCGCCTGCACGCGAAGGCGTATCTCTTCCATCGGCGAACGGGGTTTGGCACGGCCTACGTAGGCTCCGCGAACTTGTCGCGGGTTGCGCTGGACGAAGGTCTGGAGTGGACGGCCCGGATCAGCCAGCAGGAGTTGCCCCACGTGTGGCGACAGCTCTCCGCCGGTTTCGAGATGCATTGGGCGGATGAGGGTGAGTTCGAGCCGCTGCAGCACGACTCGCTTCCACGCTTTCGGGCGGCGGTGGCTGCGCAGCGGGAGCGTGATCCCTCGGCACCCGCGCTGGGGGCATTCTTTGATCTGCGCCCGCACGCCTTCCAGCAGCGCATCCTCGACGATCTCGCTGCCGAGCGCGCCATGGGGCGTCGGCGTCATCTGGTGATTGCTGCCACCGGCACGGGCAAGACCATGGTCGCGGCCTTCGACTATCAGCGCTACTGCGAGGAGCATGGTGGCCGACCGCGGCTGTTGTTTCTGGCGCATCGAAAGGAGCTGCTGGAGCAGGCCAGACGGAGCTTCCGTGAGGTGTTGCGAGACGCGGGTTTCGGTGAACTCGTGGTGGACGGCCAGCGCGCAGAGCGGGGTGATCACGTGTTCTGTGGAATTCAGAGCTGGCGTGGCAGCCCGATGTCGGGCTTGCCGCCGGAGCACTTCGACTATGTCGTGGTGGATGAGGCGCACCACGCTCCCGCCCAGAGCTATCAGGCAGTGTTGGCCCGGCTTCGACCAGGCAGCCTACTCGGCTTGACGGCCACTCCGGAGCGCAGCGACGGCGGTGATATCCGCGAGGATTTTGGCGGCACCTACAGCCATGAGCTGCGGCTGCCGGAGGCGGTGGAGGCCCGCCTCCTGGCGCCCTTTCACTACTTCGGCATCGAGGATGCGGAGGGTGTGGACTTCTCAGGTCTGGATTGGAGCGCTGGCCGCTACGATGCTGGTCAACTCGGCCTGCTCATCGATCACAACGAGGTTCGTGCCCGTTGGGTGTTGAAGCAGGTTCACCTGCAGATCGCTGAGCCGAACGCGATGCGCGGATTGGGCTTCTGCGTGAGCCAAGCGCATGCGCACTTCATGGCGGCGTTCTTCAATCGGCACGGCCTGCCCAGCGAGGCGCTCACCGCAGACACTCCCGCCGAGCAGAGGGCGCGCGTGCGTCAGCGTCTGGTTGCGCGAGAGATCAATCTGATCTTCAGCGTGGATCTGTTCAACGAGGGTGTCGACATCCCGGAGGTCGACACCGTGCTGATGTTGCGGCCCACCGAAAGCCTGACGGTCTACCTGCAGCAGCTGGGGCGAGGGCTGCGTCTGCATCCGGACAAGGCGCACCTGACCGTGCTGGACTTCGTCGCCCCGCAGAGGCGTGAGTTCCGCTACGCCGAGCGCTTCCGGGCGCTCGGTCTGGGCGGAAGCGCCGAGCGTCCGCGCATCGATCACGAGGTTGAACAGGGATTTGGCAGCTTGCCCAGTGGCTGCCTGATCCACCTGACTCGAATTGCCCGCACGCGGGTGCTGGCGAACATCCGTGGCCAGATTGGCCTCAATCGCACTCATCTGGAGGGTGTTCTTCGCGAAATGATGGAGCGATTGGGACGCCGCCCCACGCTGCAGCAGATGCTGGACCATCTGATCTGGGATTCGCCCGACGCGATCCTTTCCAAGGGGCTGCCCAGCGAGCTGTTGGGTTTGGCTGTATCGCCCGAGCGCAACCTGATCCCGGGCGCGAACGGCTTGCAGCGAGGCCTGCGTCATCTGGCGGAGGCGGATGACCCCGAGCTGCTGGAGAGCCTGGTCACGCTGCTCGATCAGCCGATCGGCGCGCCGCCAGCAGCCCCGGAGAGCGCCGCGTTGGCGCTCAGTCTGCTCTGGGGCAAGGAACGCACCAATCTGCAGGATGTGCTGGACGCCTTGCGTGCTCACACGGACTGGGCCGAGGACGTGCGCGATGTTGCGCGCTGGCGCCAAGCAGGCCTGCTGAGGCCGCCGCCGCGCCGGTTGCCCCATCTGTCTGGTGCGCTTCGCCTGCATGCGCGGTATACCCGCGAGCAGATCATGATCGCGCTGGGGCGCTGGTCCTTCGAAGATGTCGGCTTTTCGAATGCGGGCGTTGAGCACTGCCCGGCACGGCGCGTGGACGCCTTCTTCGTCACCCTGGACAAGGATCCCGAACGTTTTTCGCCCGAGACCCGGTACGAGGACTACGCGCTCAACCCCAGGGAGTTCCACTGGCAATCGCAGGCGCGCACATCGGCTGACAGCCCAACCGGGCAGCGCTACCTGCGACACGCAGAGCTGGGCTACACCCCGCTGCTGTTTGTTCGCCGCGCCCACAGACAGCCCAACGGCTTGACCGAGCCCTTCTGCTATCTGGGGCCGTTGATCTACCTCCGTCACGAAGGGACCCGCCCCATCAGCATCGTCTGGCGACTTCAGCAGCCAATGCCTACGGAACTGTTCGAGCTGGCGCACGGGTCGGCCATCTGAGTCTGGGTTGGGCTGGGTGCGCGAGGCTGTACGCCAGGGGAGTTGCTGGTGCTCGTAGACGAGGAGCCTGACGGTCAGTAGCGGAGGCGGCTTGGGCCATGAATGGGCCATGAGCGATCGGGAGGGGCAGTCAAGCCCCCTCGATCGGCTGCCGTTTGCTCGCGATTCGCGCCTGGATCGTATGACGCGACGATCCTCGCGCCGAGAGAAAAGCAAGCTAAATCAATAGCATAAGTGGTGCCTGCAGATCGCCTGTTGCACTGCGATGAATCGCTCCGTATACTTGCGGTCTGACTGATGCGGGGTGGAGCAGTCTGGCAGCTCGTCGGGCTCATAACCCGAAGGTCGCAGGTTCAAATCCTGCCCCCGCTACCATCAGTGATGCGGCGTCCCTACGGGGGTGTCGCGATGCAAAGAGCCTCCACGTGAGGCTCTTTCATTTTTCGGGCCCGCAGCGTCGGTGAGGTTTTCCGGCGAGGCTCCGGTGTCTTGGACAGGGCCCTGCCCTGGCTGCGCTCCGCCTGGCTGCGAGCGCGTGTTGTCCGAGGACGGTGTCGCCCATGTCGCAAAAGATCGAGGAACTCGAAGCCCTGCTTGGCCCCGCGGTCGCCGACCTCGGGCTCGAGCTGCTGGGCATCGAGTACGCGCCCAGCAGCCACCGCAGCGTGCTTCGCCTGTACATCGACGTCGAAGGCCGCCACGTGGCGGTGGAGGACTGCGAGTCGGTCAGCCGCGAGGTGAGTGCGCTGCTCGACGTGAACGACCCCATCCAGGGCAACTACGTGCTGGAGGTGTCCTCGCCGGGCTTTGATCGGCCGCTGTTCAAGCCGGTGCATTTCCAGCGTTTCCTGGGCGAGCGCGCCAAGATCACTCTGCATCTGCCGCAGGACGGCCGCCGCCGCTTTGCAGCCCGTCTGGTCGAGGTGGACGGCGACAGCCTGGTGATCGAACAGGACGGCCAGAACTGGCGCATCGCCTTCGACAACATCGCCAAGGCGCGGCTGGTGCCGGACTACGCCGCGCTGGGGGCTGCCCCCACGCCTGCCGGCACCGAGGATGCGCCCGAGCCCTCACCCTATGACGAAGCCGAGGGCGCGCCGCGCCCGCGGCCTGGCCGCGGACGCGGCTGACCCCCCCCCGACCCCGATTCACCCCACCCCCCAGGCCAGACCGGCCTGCCGGAGACCCACGATGAGCAAAGAACTGCTGCTGGTTGCCGAAGCCGTTGCCAACGAGAAGGGCGTGTCGCGCGCCGTCATCTTCGATGCGCTCGAGGCTGCGCTGGCGTCCGCCGCCAAGAAGCAGTACCCGGAGGAGGACGTGCAGATGCGCGTCTCCATCAATCGCAGCAGCGGCGACTACGAGACCTTCCGGGTCTGGGAAGTGGTGGCCGACGACGTGGTGATGGAATCCCCGCACCACCAGATCCGCCTGATGGACGCGGTCGACATCAAGCCGGACGCGCAGGTGGGTGATTTCATCGAGGAGCAGGTCGAGAACGTCGATTTCGGCCGCATCTCCGCCCAGGCCGCCAAGCAGGTGATTGTGCAGCGCGTGCGCGAGGCCGAGCGCGCCCAGGTGGTGGACGCCTACAAGGACCGCATCGGCGAGCTGATCACCGGCATCGTCAAGCGCGTCGAGCGCGGCAACATCTACGTGGACCTGGGCGGCAACGCCGAGGCCTTCATCCCCAAGGACAAGACCATCCCGCGCGACACCCTGCGCCCGGGCGATCGCGTGCGCGGCTACCTGTTCGATGTGCGCACCGAGCCGCGTGGCCCGCAGTTGTTCGTCAGCCGTGCTGCGCCGGAGTTCATGATGGCCTTGTTCAAGCTGGAAGTGCCCGAGGTGGGCCAGGGCCTGGTGGAGATCAAGGCCGCCGCCCGTGACCCGGGTGACCGCGCCAAGATCGCAGTGATCGCCCACGACACCCGCACCGACCCCATCGGTGCCTGCATCGGCATGCGCGGTTCGCGCGTGCAGGCGGTCAGCAACGAGCTGAACGGCGAGCGCATCGACATCGTGATGTGGAGCGAGAACTCCGCCCAGTTCGTGATCAACGCCATGGCCCCGGCCGAGGTGCAGTCGATCATCGTCGACGAGGAGCGCCACTCCATGGACATCGCGGTGGCCGAGGACAAGCTGGCCCAGGCCATCGGCAAGGGCGGCCAGAACGTGCGCCTGGCCTCCAAGCTGACCGGCTGGCAGCTCAACGTGATGACCCAGGACCAGGTGGCCGCCAAGAGCGAGGCCGAGCAGGCCGCCTCGCGCGCCCTGTTCATGGAGCGCATGGAAGTCGACGAGGAGATCGCCGGCATCCTGGTCAGCGAAGGCTTCGGCACGCTGGAGGAAATCGCCTACGTGCCTGCCGCCGAGCTGCTGGCGGTGGAGGGCTTCGACGAGGACATCGTCGAGGAACTCCGCGCCCGCGCCCGCGACGCCCTGCTGACCGAGGCGCTGGCCGCCGAGGAGCAGCTGGAAGAGCACAAGCCGGCCGACGACCTGCTGGCGCTGGAAGGCATGGACGATGCCATCGCCTATTCCCTGGCCGCGCGTGGCGTGTCCACCCGCGAAGACCTGGCCGAGATGGCGGTGGACGAGATCAGCGACATCGAGGGCCTGGACGCCGAGCGCGCCGCGGCCCTGATCATGGAGGCGCGCAAGCACTGGTTCGAATGAACCACGGCGGCCGGCGCCGCCGACCATACAGGGTTACACTACGCGGCTTGACGCCCGCGGGCTTGCGCCCGCCGGGCCAATGAAACATCAGGAAACCACATGTCGGAAGTTACGGTACGCACCCTCGCCAAGTTGACTGGCACCCCGGTCGAGAAGCTCCTGGAGCAACTCGCCGAGGCCGGCATGAACTTCAGCGGGCCCGACCAGGTGGTGACCAGCGCCGAGAAGATGAAGCTGCTTGGCTTCCTCCGCCGCACCCACGGCAAGACCGAGGCGGTCGAGGAGGCCGCTGCGCCGCGCCAGATCACGCTGAAGCGGCGCAAGGTCGAGGAGATCACGGTCGCGGCCGGCAAATCCAAGACCACGGTCAACGTGGAGGTCCGCCAGAAGCGCACCTACGTCAAGCGCAGCGAGATCGTGCCCGGCGACGACCCTGACCGCGAGGAGGCACAGCGCCTGCTGGCCGAGTCGCAGGCCCGCCAGGAGGCCGAGGAGGCCGCCCGCCGCGAGGCAGAACAGCGTCGCGCCGACGAAGAAGCCCGCCAGCGCGAGGCCGAAGAGGCCAAGCGCCGGGCTGCCGAGGAGGCGCAGCGCGCCGCCGCCGAGCCGGTGCCGGTCGAGCCCGAGGTCGAGGCGCCGGTAGTGTCCGCGCCTGCTCCTGCAGCGCCCTCCGCACCGTCCGCACCCGTGGCTTCCGCCCCGGCGGCGGCCCCGCGCCCTGCCGCTACCCGCCCGCCGCCGCGCCTGCCCTCGGCACCGCCAGCTTCTGCCCCGCCGCCCGCGCGTGGCCGCGATGATCGTCGCGCCCGTCCGGCGCGCGGTGCGCCGGCCCGTCCGGGCGGCGACGACAATGCGTCGCGCTTCGGCCGCGGAGAGCTGCACCTGTCCGACGCCGGCATGGCCCGTCGCGGCGCGCGCAAGAAGCCCGGTCAGCGTCGCCAGGAGGCCTCGCGCTCCGGTGGTGGTGCCCACGGTTTCTCGCGCCCGCTGGCGCCGGTCACCCGTGAGGTGGCGATCGGCGACAGCATCGTGGTGGCCGACCTGGCCCAGAAGCTCGCGCTGAAGGGCGCCGAGGTGGTCAAGGCTCTGTTCAAGATGGGCGTGATGGCCACCATCAACCAGACCATCGACCACGACACCGCCGTGCTGGTCGTCGAGGAGCTCGGCCACACCGCCGTGCGCGCCACGGGCGATGACGTCGAGGAGGCGCTGATCGCCCACGTCGAGCAGACCGGCGACACCGCGCCGCGTCCTCCGGTGGTCACCATCATGGGCCACGTCGACCACGGCAAGACCTCGCTGCTGGACTACATCCGCCGCACCCGCGTCGCCTCGGGCGAGGCCGGCGGCATCACCCAGCACATCGGCGCCTACCACGTCGAAACGCCCAAGGGCGTCATCAGCTTCCTGGACACCCCGGGCCACGCCGCCTTCACCCAGATGCGTGCGCGCGGCGCCAAGCTCACCGATATCGTGGTGCTGGTGGTGGCCGCCAATGACGGCGTGATGCCGCAGACCGCCGAGGCCGTGAAGCACGCCAAGGCCGCCGGCGTGCAGCTGATCGTCGCCGTCAACAAGATGGACCTGGCGGATGCGAATCCGGACAACGTCAAGCAGGGCCTCGCCAATCTGCAGGTCATTCCCGAAGAGTGGGGTGGCGATACCCAGTTCGTGCCCGTCTCCGCCAAGACCGGCATGGGCATCGACCAGCTGCTGGAGGCGATCTCGGTGCTGGCCGAGGTGATGGAGCTGCGCGCCGTGGTCGATGGCCGCGCCACCGGCACCGTCATCGAGTCCTCGCTGGACAAGGGCCGCGGCCCGGTCGCCACCGTGCTGGTGCAGGCCGGCACGCTGAAGAAGGGCGATTTCGTGGTATGCGGTACCCAGTACGGCCGCGTGCGCGCGCTGTTCGACGAAACCGGCAGCCAGGTCGAGGCGGCCACGCCGTCGATCCCGGTGGTCATGCTGGGCCTGTCCGGCGTGCCGGATGCCGGCGACGACTTCGTGGTGGTCGAGGACGAGCGCCTCGCCAAGGACGTCGCCCAGCAGCGCGAGGCCAAGAAGCGCGAGTCGCGCCTGGTCAAGCAGGCCGGCAACCGCATGGAAGACATCATGGCCCAGATGGGCCAGGGCGAAGGCCAGCAGAGCCTGAACCTGGTCATCAAGGCCGACGTGCAGGGCTCGGTGGAAGCGCTGCGCGAGTCGCTGACCAGCCTGTCCAACGAGCTGATCCGCATCAACGTGATCAGCTCGGGCGTGGGCGGCATCAACGAGTCCGACGCCACCCTGGCGGCCGCCTCCAAGGCCGTCGTGATCGGCTTCAACGTGCGCGCCGACGCCGCTGCCCGCCGCGTGATCGAGGCCAACGGACTCGACCTGCGCTACTTCTCGATCATCTACGACGTCATCGACCAGGTGAAGCAGGTGGCTTCCGGCCTGCTGGGCGTGGAGGTCCGCGAAGAGATCATCGGCACCGCCGAGGTCCGCGAGGTCTTCCGCAGCTCCAAGTTCGGTGCGGTCGCGGGTTCGATGGTCATCGAGGGCGTGGTCCGCCGCAACAAGCCGATCCGCGTGCTGCGCAACAACACGGTGATCTTCCAGGGCGAGCTGGAATCCCTGCGCCGCTTCAAGGAGATCGTCGAGGAAGTCCGCATCGGCACCGAGTGCGGCATCGCGGTCAAGCAGTACAACGACGTCAAGCCCGGCGACCAGATCGAGTGCTACGAGCGCATTGAAGTCCAGCGTACGCTTTGAGGCCGGGATTCGGGATTGGGGATTCGGGATTCGTTCCCGCCCCGGCCCCCAACCTATCGGCCCTGCTTCGCAGTGGAGCGGAGCGGAGAAACGCTGGCTTGTCGCACCCCGCTCTTCACGAATCCCAAATCCCCAATCCCGAATCCCGGCTCTCAATGACACGCAGCTTCACCCGCACCGACCGCGTCTCCGCCCAGCTCCGCCGTGAGGTGGGCCAGCTGGTGCATGAGGCCGTGCGCGAGCATGGCCTGCCCTCGGTCAGCGTGTCCGACGTCGAAGTCACGCGCGACATGGCGCATGCCAAGGTCTTCGTCACCGCGCTGCAGCCCGAGCGCGCGCGCGAGGCGCTGAAGGCGCTCAAGGAGCTGGCCAAGGACATCCGTTTCGAGCTGGCCAAGCGGGTGCGCATGCGCTCGGTGCCCGAGCTGCACTTCCACTACGACGACTCGGTCGACCGCGGCGAGCGCATCGAAGCCCTGCTGCGCGGCACGGAGTAGGCCCGCATGTCCCGTCAGGCACGCACCGTCTGGCGTCGGCTGGACGGCATCGTCCTGCTCGACAAGCCGGCCGGGATCTCCTCCAATCAGGCCCTGCAGCGCGTTCGCCATCGGTTGCGCGCGGACAAGGGCGGCCACACCGGCGCGCTCGACCCCTTGGCCACTGGCCTGCTGCCGCTGTGCTTCGGCGAGGCCACCAAGATCGCCGGCCAGCTGCTGGGCGCGCGCAAGGCCTACGAGACCGTCGCCGTGCTCGGCACCACCACCGACACCGACGATGCCGATGGCCAGTCGCTGCGCCAGCGCCCGGTGCCGGCGCTGGATCCCGACCTCATCGAGGCTGCACTGGCGCCGCTGCGCGGCGCCATCTTGCAGGTACCGCCGATCTATTCAGCGCTGAAGCGCGGCGGCGAGCCCCTGTACGCGCTCGCGCGTCGCGGCGAACGGATCGAACTGGAGCCGCGTCCGGTGCAGGTCGACCGCTTCGAACTGCTGTCCATCGACGGCGACCGCCTGCGCCTGCAGGTCGAGTGCGGATCCGGCACCTACGTGCGCTCGCTGGTGCGCGATCTTGGCGAAGCCCTGGGCTGCGGCGCCCACGTCGCCGAGCTGCGGCGGCTGTGGGTGGAGCCTTTCCGCCAGCCCGCCATGGTCACCCTGGAGCAGATCGAGGCCGAAGCCAAGGCCGTGCCCGACGTCGAGTGGCTGCTGCCGCTGGAGGCCGGCCTTGTCGAGTTCCCGCGCGTCGAGCTTGACGCCGACCAGGCCGCCCAGCTGCGCCGCGGCCAGCGCCCCACGGGCTTCGCTCACCTCCCCGCAGGCCCCCACGCCGCCTTCGGCCCCGACCGGCGCGCCGTGGCCCTGGTCGAGCGGATCGAGGGGGGATTGCTGGCTTCGATGCGGGTGTTTCTGTCGGCATCTCGAGAATAGACCAGCGCGAGCTCTGCATAATTGCGGCTGACTCAGGGGATCGAGGGTAAAGCTGGCCTCGCAGGTTCCACTTTGTCCGCATGCGTGCCACCCCAATACTCGCAGAGCCCATGTGATGCATCGGAGGGAAGCAACATCCGAGCTTTGAGGAGTTGCTGGATGCGAAATTCCAGGTTGCTCGCTCTTGAAAGCCCGATGCTCAGACGAAAGGAACTTCCGAACCGCTCTTGCGTCCAGAGCGCTCGCGCGAACTCGATCTCCGCATCTTGCATCTTCCTCCACGCCGCTTGCGATCGGGCCAGCAGCTCTCGTTCGGCACAGGGCAGCGCTGCCGCCAGTGCCGTATTTGCAAGATCCAGTTCTTCCTCGAGGAACTGAATCCATGCGCCCAGCTCAACTGAAATGTCTCCCCCGGCTGCGTCGGCTACGGCAGACTCAAGTGAGCTCGAGCGCGCGTGAAACTCCGCCACCAGGTCAGGGCTCTCGGGATCGTCTATCGACGTGGCCGATAACGGCCATAGAAGCGCGAGGATCAGGGCGCACAGAAGTGAATGTGCTGAACGGCGGAAGGGCATGGGCGTTACCAGTGGCTGTAGCTTGCGCTGGTGAACGTATTCCACTCGGAGTCGCGTCTATTATTCAGTCCCTGCATTATCTTTCCTTGCGACTTGTTCCATGCCTTCCATGCGGCCTCAAGGCTTTCAAAGGCAGTGCTTGCAGTGGGGTCGTTGATCATCTTGCGAACGCTGGAACTCCTGAACCCGAACTCGCCGATGTTGAATGCGAGCGAGACAAGCGCGTCGTACTGGTATTGCTGCAGCCGGGCCTCAATCCCATTGCGAACGGCTCGCTCCGCTGGCCAAAGATCCCGTACCAGGAGGGCATCCGCTTCCTCTTCCGAGATGCCCGTCTCGAACTTGGGCCAATCGCCCGCAGAAATCAGATGGCCAGCGCCGATGGTGGCGCCCGCCACCCATTCCGAGATCGGCTTCCCCGTCTGGTCGTCGTAGGGCATGAGATGAACCTGTTCCATCCGTTTCAGCCACTCGATGCCAAGTTGGCTGACTCTGAGCGCTTTGGCGGAAAACCCGTCTAGGCTGGAAAACTGTGGTGACCCAAACGGCGGACTTGCTTGGAGTGGCCCGGGGACGCTCGAGTGAAACAATCCGAGAGTTCCCGAATCAAATGGACCAGCGGGTAGTTGGCCAAGAGGGCCAGGTGGCAAGGTTGACATGCAGAGTTGCGTAATTGGTGATGAACAGATCATCAGGCTACCATGGTCGCTGCTAGTTGTCTGCCGCGAAGGCCACCGCTCGAAGGTGCGAGCAGGCGCGATCCGGGTTGGGCGTTGCGCGAATGTTCTTGAGTTTGCTGGCCGTTCTCGCCTGAGTTGTGCTGCTTTCGACTGGCCTGCTTGACCCTTGGTTGGGATGAGGCGTCGCATCTCCCTGAGGAGAGGAGGACGCCGACTGCCGACGAGAAGCGGCTCGGGGCGTACATCTGGCAGCGCTGCAAATGCGTAGCGTCACTATCGCGCGGAACGCGCAGCAGGGACGTGTCGCTCACGTTGTCACGAACCTCAGCCGTCCTCGACTGGCTTCTCGCAGTGCATCGGCCAAGGCCTCGATGCGGTCGTTGCGAATGCGCAGCTCAAGAACGACGCCTTCGGCGTCGAACTCCTCCGAAAGCTTCGTCGCCTCGAACATCGCCATCAGCCCATGCACTTCGCCGAGGTCGGCGAAGCCGCAGCGCAGGCGGAGGTCCTGCGTGGGCTGTACGGTGATGCGTTCGGCGGTGCGCAGGCATTCGGCGGCGCAGCCGCCGTAGGCGCGCACCAGGCCGCCGGCGCCGAGCTTGATGCCGCCATACCAGCGGGTGACCACGGCGACCACGCCATCGAGGCCCTGGCCGTCGATCGCGGCCAGGATCGGGCGACCGGCGGTGCCTGCCGGTTCGCCGTCGTCGCTGGAACGGTAGACCTCGCCGATCCGGAAGGCCCAGCAGTTGTGGGTGGCGGCCGGGTCGGCGACTTCGCGCAGGAAGGCGGCCGCCGCTTCGGCACTTTCGACTGGTGCAGCCTGGCAGAGGAAGCGGCTGCGCTTGATCTCCTGCTCCAGTCGCGCCGGACCGGCCAGGGTGCAGTGGCTCACGGCCGCTCGTGCAGCAGCGGGCGCAGGTCTTCCGGCACCACCAGGTAGGGATAGCTGCGCATGAAGTCCTGCAGGCTGCGCCGGGCCTCGCCCTGCTGGCCGGCGGCGCGGCGTTCGCGGATGCGCTCGATCCAGTCTTCGGGCTTCAAGCGGGCGTCGGCGGCCACCGGCGGCAGTTCGCCGTCGTGCCCGGCTGCGCGGACACGGCTGCCGGTGACCTCGATGCGGTCGAGCGTGGGGTCGGGCTGCGACGCGCTGGATTCCTCCAGGCTGCCGGGTGCGGCTGCGGCCAGCGGCGCTGCAGGCGCGGAAGCTGGCGCCGGAGGGGCAGGGGGCGCGGGCGGAGCAGGAGGTGGTGGCAGCGGTTCGGCCTGGGGCGCCATCGGTTCTTCCGAAGCGGCCGCTGCGGCGGACGCAGCCGCGCGCTGGGCAGCCGGCGCAGGCAGCGTGCGCGCAACCGGCTCCTGCGCGCTGGGAGCAGTGGACTCGGCACTCGGCGGGCGGCGGATCATCTCGATTTCTAGCGGGCGCTCGCCGCGCGTCGACGGTGCATGCACGCTGGGGCCCGGCGGCGCCGCCGGCAGCGGGCTGCGTTCGCCAAAGCCCAGCTGCAGGCCGAGGCCTGCGGCCAGCACCGCGGCGGCGGCACTCCCCAGCCACAGCCCGAGGCTGCGACGCAGTGGACGCCGTCGCCGGGTGTTGGCGCGTTGCGGCGGCAGGCTGGCCGCGGCTGGCGCTGCCGCGCCGCGTTCGCTATCGGCGGCCACGGCCGCGCGCGCCATCGCCAGCACCCGCGCATCCAGCTCGGGGCCGGGTTCGGCCGCAGGCAGGCTCCGCAGCAGTCCGGCGAGGGCGCGTTCCTCCTCGCTCAGCGGATCCTGCTCGGGGGGTGTCGGGGCAGTGCTCATCGGCGCAGCCGTTCCTTGAGTTTGTCCAGGCCATAGCGCAGCCGCGACTTGACCGTTTCGCGGCCGACGCCGGTGGCCTCGGCGATTTCTTCCAGCGACAGCTCCTGCTCCAGCCGCAGCGACAGCGCCAGGCGCTGATCGGCCGGCAGCTCGGCCAGGGCCTGCCGTAGGGCCTCGGCCTGCTGCAGCGCATCGAGCGCGTCCTCGGGCTTCAACGCAGGGGCGGGGCCGGCGGGGTTGGGCGCTTCCGACTCGCTGGCGGCTTCCAGTGCATCGCCGCCAAGCTCAGGGCGCTGGCGGCGGTAGCTGTCCACCACCAGATTGTGGGCGATCTGGTACAGCCAGGTCGCGAAGCGCGCCTCCGGCCGATAGCGGTCGCGTGCGCCGATCACCCGGCTCCAGACCTCCTGGAAGCACTCCTCGGCCAGCTCGCGCCGGCCCAGGCCGTGCTGCAGGAAGCGCATCAGGCCGCTGCGGTGGCGCGCGTACAGCTGCTCGAACGCGCCGGCGTCCCCGGCGGCGAAGCGCTGCATCAGGCGGGCGTCCTCCTCCTCGGCTGGCGCCCGGGTTCGGGGATTGCCGTTGCCCGGCGCCACCAGCCCAGCCTGCATGCGATCGAAGCTCATGCGCTCAGTCGCTGCGCAGGGCCAGCTGGCCGTCTGCCAGCCGTGCGGTCAGGCGCTGCCCCGGCTGTACCTGGGCCACACTGTGGACCACGGTGCCGGATTCGGTGTCCAGCAGGATGCTGTAGCCGCGGCCGAGGGTTCGCAGCGGGCTCACCGCCTCCAGCGTGCGCGCCAACAGGCCGAGGCGCGCCTGCTGGCGCTGCAATCCGATGCCAAGCGCACGCTGCAGGCGCTCGTGCAGCTGCAGCGCATGCTGGCGCCGCTGGGCTAGGCGCTGGGCCGGCGAGGCGCGGCCCAGCCGGCGCGCCTGCAGGCCGAGCACCTGCTGCTGCTGCTGCAGTTTGCGGCCGGCGTGCAGGTGCAGGCGCCGGCTGGCGGCCTGCAGGCGCTCGCGCAGGCGCGCCAGCCGTGCCGCCGGGGCCTGGGCACGCAGGCGCAGCTCCAGCTGGTCGACCCGCTGCGCCTGGCGACCCTGGATGAGGGCGCTGGCGCGCTCGCAGCGGCGTGCAAGCAGGCGCAGTCTCGCCAGCAGTTCGGTGCGGTCGGGCACCAGCAGCTCGGCCGCGGCGGAGGGCGTGGGCGCGCGCAGGTCGGCCACGAAGTCGCTGATGCTGAAGTCGATCTCATGGCCCACCGCTGATACCACGGGCGTGCGCAAGTTGGCGATCGCGCGGGCCAGGGCCTCGTCGCTGAAGGCGAACATGTCCTCGAGCGAGCCGCCCCCCCGGGTCAGCAGAAGCGCGTCGTAGCGGCCGCTGGCGTCGGCGCGCTTCAGCATGGACAGGATCTGTGGCGGCGCCTCCTTGCCCTGGACCGGCACCGGCAGGATCTCCACCTCCAGCAGCGGGTAGCGCCGGGCCAGCACGCTGAGCACATCGCGCACGGCGGCACCACTGGGCGAGGTGATCACGCCCAGCCGTCGCGGCGGCACCGGCACCGGGCGCTTGCGGGCAGGGTCGAACAGGCCCTCGGCTTCCAGCCGCGCCTTGAGTGCGTCAAAGGCCCGACGCAGCGCGCCCTCGCCGGCCGGCTCCAGGTGCTCGGCGATCAGCTGGTAGTCGCCGCGAGGCTCGTAGATCGACAGCCGCCCGCGCAGCAGCACCTGCTGGCCGTCCGTCGGCACGAAGCCGAGCCGCTGGCTGCGCGGCTTGAACAGCGCGCAGCGAACCTGGGCACGAGCGTCCTTCAGGGTGAAATAGACATGCCCGGAGGCCGGTCGCGACACGCCGGACAGCTCCCCCTCCACCCAGACCAGCGGGAACGCACCCTCCAGAAGGTCGCGGGCCAGTGCATTCAGGCTGCTGGGGCTCAGCACCGGGCGCTGTGGGGCAGCTTCCACCAAGGTCGGGTCCGTGAAACAGGGCAGGGGGCGCCATGCTACCCCGCGCTGGTCAGCGCCGGATGCCCCGCCGTCGCCATGGCCCCGAGTTTGCATGGCTTGGCGCCGGAACCAGGGTTCGAGCGGCTAAACTCCCTGCCTCGGCCGACGCGGGTTCAGATCAGCGGACCCGGCCCGGCCTGCCTAGTGAGGACGCGAAGCGGATGACAGAGGCCTATCAGCAGCTCGGAGAACAGTTGCCGGAGCGCTCCAGCGCGGTCGGCGGCAGTTTCCCGGTGGAGCCCAAGGCGGTCGCGCGCTGGGTGGAGGAACTGCCGCGAGCCAACCCCCAGGTGACCCTGGCCCGGATCAACGAGGCCTTCCTGCAGCTGCGCGCGCGCGCGCTTCTGGGCGGGCAGCGCGGCGCCATCCTCGACCTGCTGCGGCCGGTGGTGCTGGAGGCGATCCAGTTCCTCGACCGTACCCTGCAGACCAGCACCTTCCCGCTTTCGACGCAGGCCTCGCAGGCCGCAGAGACCTGCATCAGCCTGCACCGGGAGCTGGCCATCGGCTACCGCACCGCGGCCTACGAGTCCCTGGCGCCCAGTGGTTCGGTCTCGTTCCTGCGCCGCGGCGCCGCCGCCCAGCTGCTGGTGCGCGGCACCCTGCACCATGTGCGCCTGCTTTCGCTGTGCTACTTCCTGTACCGCATGCCGCTGGATGGCGTGTGGTTCGGCCTGCACTCGCTGTACCGGTTCGCGCGCAGCGCCGGCATCGCCGGCAAACCCATCGATGAGCCGGCCGATGGCGGCAGCCGCAGCGTCGAGCAGCTCTACCTGCAGGGCGTGTTGCTGGCCCTGTCCAACCCCTTTCGCTTCAGCCAGCGCGAGCAGCAGGAGCTGTGGCCGATCAGTCGCGATCTGGTCGGCGAACTGCAGCTCACCGACAAGCCGGGCGGCGCTGCCGACTTCGCGGTGCCGCTGGCCAGCGACCGCGGCCCGGGCTACATCCCGGAGGAGCGTGAAGAACAGACCGACGCGGTGCTCTGGCTGGATGTCTCGCCGCTGCGCCGCCTGCTGGAGGCGCCGCTGCAGGTGGCCGGCGTGGAGCAGGTGGTGCTGCGCTTCAAGCGCCAGCGCGGCAGCCTTACCGCGCCCGCCGAACTGCTGCGCCGGCTGCGCGCCGGCTGGGGCACGGCGGCCGAACGCCGCAGCCGGCGGTTGGAGGCCAGGCATACGCTGGACACCGTGATCGGCCTGTCCGGCCTGCACTACTTCCTTTGTGGCGAACAGGATTTCGACAGTTTCATGCACCAGGCCAGCGGGCATCGGCTGGGCGCCGCCCCGCATGCGTCCTGGGCCCAGGCGACACAGGAGACGGTCAAGGGCAGCCGCGTGCGCGCCCAGGTGCTGGACCAGAGCCTCGGCGGCTACCGCCTGCTGTGGCCGCGCGAGACCGGCATCCGCATCCGGGTTGGCGAGATCATGGGCCTCAGCATCGCCCACGAGGAAGACGACCCGCTGTGGATGGTCGGCGTCGTGCGCTGGATGCGCTACCACGCCGACGGCTCGGTGGATGCCGGCGTCGAGCTGCTGGCCCGCCGCGCGCGCGCGGTGGGCCTGCGCACGCTCGACCTGATGGGCACGCCCAAGGCAGCGCAGCGGGCCGCCGAGATCCACTGGTTGCGCGATCCCGGGGCCGAGCCGGACACCCGCTACTTCGTGGCGCCCAGCCTGCTGGATGCCCAGGCCGGGAGGATGGAGGTGGCGGGCCTCGCCGATGAGGAAGCCGGCTTCGATTCCATGGATCCCGGCGCCGAGGAAGGCGGCGTCAGCCTGTTCAACCAGGTCACCGCCGTCGAGCAGGCCGGCGACTACGTGCTGGTGCGCGCCGTGCGCGCGCTGCAGCCGGCCGGCGCGGAGGTCTGATGGCCGAGCTGCAGAAGATCGAGCGTCGTTCGACGCTGGCTGCCCGCGTGGGCGGGGTCGCCCTGGGCGGCGGAGCGCCCGTGGTGGTGCAGTCGATGACCAACACCGACACCGCCGACATCGCCGCCACCACCCGCCAGGTGGCCGAGCTCTGGCGCGCCGGTTCCGAGCTGGTGCGGATCACCGTCAACACCGCCGAGGCGGCCGCCGCGGTGCCGCGCATCCGCGACAAGCTGGCGATGATGGGCATCGAAGTGCCGCTGATCGGCGATTTTCACTACAACGGACACAAGCTGCTGGGCGACGAGCCGGCCTGCGCCGAGGCGCTCGCCAAGTACCGCATCAATCCGGGCAACGTCGGCTTCGGGCGCAAGCGCGACACCCAGTTCGCCCAGCTGATCGAGTTCGCCATCCGCTACGGCAAGCCGGTGCGGATCGGCGCCAACTGGGGCTCGCTGGACCAGGAGCTGGCCGCCCGGCTGATGGACGAGAACGCCCAGCGCGCCGAGCCCTGGGATGCCGCGCGGGTGCTCCGCGAGGCGCTGATCCGCTCGGCGCTCGACTCTGCCGAGCGCGCGGTCGAGATCGGCTTGGCGGCCGAGCTCATCATCCTCTCGTGCAAGGTCTCCGGCGTGCAGGACCTGGTCGCGGTCTACCGCGACCTGGCGCGACGATCGCCGTTTCCGCTGCATCTGGGCCTCACCGAGGCCGGTATGGGTTCCAAGGGCATCGTCGCCTCCACTGCGGCCCTGTCCATCCTGCTGCAGGAGGGCATCGGCGACACCATCCGGGTCTCGCTGACGCCGGAGCCGGGGCAGTCGCGCACCACCGAGGTGGTGGTGGCGCAGGAAATCCTGCAGACGCTGGGCCTGCGCGCCTTTACTCCCCTGGTCACCGCCTGCCCGGGCTGCGGCCGCACCACCAGCGAGTTCTTCCAGGAGCTGGCCAAGGAGGTGCAGGCGCATGTGCGTGGACGCATGCCGGAGTGGAAGCTCAAGCACCCCGGCGTCGAGAACCTCACGCTGGCGGTGATGGGCTGCGTGGTCAACGGCCCCGGCGAGAGCAAGCACGCCAACATCGGCATCTCGCTGCCCGGCACCGGCGAGGCCCCGGTCGCCCCCGTCTTCATCGATGGCGAGAAGGCCACCACGCTGCGCGGCGACACCATCGTCGCCGACTTCATCGGCTTGATCGAGGAGTATGTGGAGCGGCGGTATCGGTGAGGCCGGGATTGGGGATTCGGGATTTGGGATTGAACGATCGCTCGTTGCGCAAATCGCACGCGTCTCGCTCTGGCCTTGTGCCGAGAGCTGGACAACACAGGCTTTGAATCCCCAATCCCCAATCCCCAATCCCCAATCCCGGCTTCTCAGGGCTCCACACACACCCGATTGCGACCCTCGTCCTTGGCCCGGTAAAGCGCCGCATCGGCGGCGCGCATCAGACGTGAGCGGTCGCCGCGGTCGGGGCGGACTTCGGCCAGGCCGATGCTGACCGTGATGTGCTGGGCTTCGCCGCCCGGGTGGAACAGGGTGCCGGCCACGGCCCCGCGGAACTGCTCGGCGAATTCGCCTGCGCCCTCCAGCGTGGTTTCGGGCAGCAGCACCGCGAACTCCTCGCCGCCGATGCGGGCGGCGATGTCCTCGCGGCGCACCTGCCCGCGCAGGATGGCGGCCATCTGCCGCAGCACGCCATCGCCGGCGATGTGGCCGTAGCGATCGTTGACCGGCTTGAACAGGTCGACGTCGATGATGCAGAGGCACAGCGGCCGCGCGTGGCGCAGGGCGCGGGCGATCTCGGTATCCACCTGCTCGGCGAAATGGCGGCGGTTGTAGAGGTCGGTCAGCGGGTCATGCGTGGCCAGCTGGTAGACCTCTTCGTGGTAGCGGGCCTCCAGGCTGGCGTGGCTGATGAACTTCAGCAGGATCTCGCCCACGGTGATGTGGTCGCCGTCCTGCAGCACCGCCTCGCTGGTGGGGGCGTCGTTGACCCGGGTCTGGTTGGTGGCGCCGAGGTCGCGCAGGCGGTAACTCTCGCCGTCGCGCCAGACCTCGCAGTGGCGCCGCGACACGCTGGGGTGCGGGATGTGCAGGCGGGCTTCGGGGGCGCGCCCGACCAGTACCGGTTCCGCTTCCACGTCGACCCGCTTGCCCAGGCCTTCGCCATGGATGACCACGAGGCAGGCGGCGCGGATGCCCGTTGGGGCCATCGGGCCCGGGCTCAGCACGGTGCGCTGGGTGGTGGGATTGTCGAAGCGTGGGCTCATGGGCCTCGGGCGCGGGAGGATGCGGGCGCTGCGGCGCGTGGCCGCGCGGCAGCGTCGCAGGTTAGCACCCGTGACTGAGCCTACAAAAGACGACCCATCGCCACCTCAACCGCGGGGCATCGGGTCCGCCGCGGGCAGGCGCCGGCAGTCTTCCGCAGGTCGAACCATGGCGGGGGTCGGAAGGGGGCTGCAGCGCCGGATCGACGGCATCGGGACGGGCTCTCCCAAGGCCCTGGGCGACCCTTTCTTGCTGCAGGGCAGCATGCTAGCCTCGGGCGGATTCACGGATTCTTTCCCCCTGCGGAGCCCCCGAGCATGTCGCGTACCTACAACTTCAGCGCCGGCCCCGCCGCGCTGCCCGAACCCGTGCTGCGCCAGGCGCAGGAGGAACTGCTGGAGTGGGGCGGCGAACGCGCCTCGGTGATGGAGGTCAGCCACCGCGGCGCGGCCTTCGTCGCCGTGGCCGAGCAGGCCGAGCGCGACCTGCGTGAGCTGCTGGCGGTGCCGGCCAACTACAAGGTGCTGTTCCTGCAGGGCGGCGCCACCCAGCACTTCGCCCAGATCCCGATGAACATCGCCTCGCCCGAGCGCGCCGCCGACTACATCGTCACCGGCGCCTGGGGCCAGAAGGCGGTGTCCGAGGGCAAGCCCTATGTGAAGACCCGCGTGGCCGCGAGTTCCGAGGCCGGCAACTTCACCTCGATCCCGGCGCGCAGCGAGTGGCAGCTCGGCGACGACGCGGCCTATGTGCACTACACCCCGAACGAGACCATCCACGGCGTCGAGTTCCACGAGGCGCCGGATACCGGCGGCGTGCCGCTGGTGGGTGACTTCAGCTCGACCATCCTTTCGCGGCCGATCGACATCGCCCGCCACGGCATCGTCTATGCCGGCGCGCAGAAGAACATCGGTCCCTCGGGCCTGGTGGTGCTGATCGTGCGCGAGGACCTGATCCCGTCGCCGCCGGCGAACCTCGCCAAGGTGCTGAGCTACGCCGCCCAGGCCAAGGACGGCAGCATGCTCAACACCCCGCCGACCTTCTCCTGGTATCTGGCCGGCCTCGTCTTCAAATGGCTGAAGGCGCAGGGTGGCCTGGCCGCGATGGGGGAGCGCAACCGCGCCAAGGCGGAGCTGCTCTATCGCGCCATTGATGGCTCCAACGGCTACTACCGCAACCCGGTGGATGTGTGCGCGCGTTCGTGGATGAACGTGCCCTTCACCCTGCACGACGAGGCGCTCGACAAGCCCTTCCTCAAGGAGTCCGAAGCCGCCGGCCTGCTGGCGCTGAAGGGCCATCGCGCCGTCGGCGGCATGCGCGCCTCGATCTACAACGCCATGCCGATCGAAGGCGTGCAGGCCCTGGTCGACTTCATGGCCGATTTCGCCAAACGCCACGGCTGAAATCTCCTTTGCCGGCCGCGCACAGCGTGGGCCACGCTGCGCGGGTCGGAGCTCACGCTTTTCCCTTGCAGGTAGTCCCCGCCCCATGTTCAAGATCCAGACGCTCAACAACATCAGTCGCATCGGCCTCGACCGCCTGCCGGCCGACCGCTACGAAGTCGCCACCGACATGGCCCAGCCCGATGCGGTGCTGGTGCGCTCGGCCGACATGCACAAGCTCGACATCCCGGCTTCGGTCAAGGCCATCGGCCGCGCGGGTGCAGGCACCAACAACATCCCGGTCGCCGCCATGAGCGAACGCGGCGTGCCGGTGTTCAATGCGCCGGGCGCCAATGCCAATGCGGTCAAGGAGCTGGTCATCGCCGGCATGCTGCTGGCCGCGCGCAACATCAGCGAGGCCCTGGGCTTCGTCACCCGCCTGCGCGAGCACGCCGACCCGCACCACGCCATCGAGGCCGAGAAGAAGCGCTTCGCCGGCTTCGAGCTGGCCGGCAAGACGCTGGGCGTGGTGGGCCTCGGCGCGATTGGCGTCAAGGTGGCGAACGCCGCGCGTGCGCTGGGCATGCGCGTGGTCGGCTTCGATCCGCACATGACCATCGACGGCGCCTGGCAGCTGTCCTCGGACGTGGTCAAGGCCGGCAGCCTGAACGAGCTGTTCGCCGCCTCCGACTTCATCAGTTTCCATCTGCCGCTGAACGATGCCACCCGCGGCATCTTCGGCGCCTCGGCGCTGGAGTCCGCGCGCCGCGGCGTGGTGCTGCTGAACTTCGCGCGCGAGGGCATCGTCGACCCGCAGGCCCTGCGCCAGGGCCTGGAGAGCGGCGTGATCGGCCACTACGTCAGCGACTTCCCCAGCGTCGACCTGGTCGGCAACGCGCGTGTGATCGCATTGCCGCACCTGGGCGCCTCCACCGCCGAGGCGGAAGAGAACTGCGCGGTGATGGTGGCCGAGCAGATCCGCGACTACCTCGAGAACGGCAACGTGCAGAACTCGGTGAACTTCCCCAACACGCGCCTGCCGCGCGAGGGCAAGGCGCGTCTGTGCATCGCCAACCGCAACCGTCCCAACATGATCGGCCAGCTTTCCCACCTGCTGGGCGAGGCCGGCTTCAACATCGCGCAGATGCACAACGCCTCGCGCGGTGAGCTGGCCTACACCCTGCTCGACGTCGACTCGCCGGTGGACGCTTCGGTGGTGGCGAAGATCGCCGAGGTCGACGGCATCCTGTCGGTGCGGGTGGTCTGATGGCCGCGCGCAGGCAGGCGGGGCAGGGGGGCAAGCCGCCTGCCGCGCCGAAGAAGCCCAAAGCCGCGGCGAAGCCGGCGGCCAAGCGCGCGGCCAAGGTCGAGCTGCCCGAGTCGACCGCGCTGCCGCCGGCGCTGGCGCAGGCGCGCGAGCGCATCGACAGCATCGACCAGAGCATCCAGAACCTGATCGCCGAGCGCGCCCAGTGGGCCCGCCAGGTCGGGCGAGCCAAGGGGCCCTTGAAGGCCGCGGTTGATTACTACCGCCCCGAGCGCGAGGCCCAGGTGCTGCGCAAGGTGGTCGACCGCAACGACGGCCCGCTGCACGACGAAACCCTGGTGCGGCTGTTCCGCGAGATCATGTCGGCCTGCCTGGCCCAGCAGGAGCCGCTACGCATCGGCTTCCTCGGCCCCGAGGGCACCTTCAGCCAGCAGGCCGTGCACAAGCACTTCGGGCACTCGGCCCACGGCATGCCGCTGTCCAGCATCGAAGAGGTGTTCCAGGAGGTCGAGGCCGGCAATGCCGACTTCGGCGTGGTGCCGGTCGAGAACTCGGGCCAGGGCACCATCCAGTCCACCCTCGACATGTTCCTGACCTCGAAGCTCAAGATCTGCGGCGAGGTGGAGCTGCGGGTGCACCAGTACCTGCTGAGCCGCTCGGGCCGCATCGAGGACATCGAGCGCATCTATTCGCACCCGCAGTCGCTGGGCCAGTGCAAGACCTGGCTGCGCCAGTACCTGCCGAAGGTCGAGAAGCTGCCCACCAGCAGCAATGCCGAGGCCGCGCGACGCGCACGCACGGCCGACGATGCGGCGGCGATCGCCGGCGAGTCGGCGGCCCACGTGTACGGGCTCAAGGTGGTCGCCGGCCCGATCGAGGACCGCCCCGACAACACCACCCGCTTCTTGGTGATCGGCCGCGAGCTGTTTCCGCCCTCGGGCCACGACCGCACCTCCCTGCTGGTGTTCGTGCATGACCAACCGGGCGCGCTCTACAACGTGCTGCGGCCGCTGGCCGAGCACGGCGTGAGCATGAACCGGATCGAGTCGCGGCCCTCGCACGAGGGCAAGTGGCAGTACGCCTTCTTCATCGATATCGCCGGCCACGTCGAGGACGCGCCGGTGCGCGCGGCGCTGTCGGCGCTGGGCGAATTCGCCTCGCAGGTGCGCATCCTCGGCAGCTACCCGGTGGCCGTGCTGTGAGTGGGGCTGGGGGCGTGTACCGCGCCGGCCGCGCGGCGCGTGGCCTGCAGGGCGGCATCCGAGTGCCCGGCGACAAGTCGGTCAGCCACCGCGCGGTGATGCTGGCCTCGCTCGCCGAAGGCGTCAGCCACGTCAGCGGCTTCCTGGAAGGCGAGGACACCCGCGCCACCGCGCGTGCGTTCGCGCAGATGGGCGTGCGCATCGAGGCGCCCGAGCCGAGCGTTCGCATCGTGCATGGCGTCGGCCTTCATGGGCTGTCCGCGCCCAGTGCCACCATCGACTGCGGCAACGCCGGCACCGGCATGCGCCTGCTGGCCGGGCTGCTGGCGGGGCAGGGATTCGACAGCGAGCTGGTCGGCGACGAGTCCTTGAGCCGTCGGCCGATGAACCGCGTGGTGCTGCCGCTGCGGCAGATGGGTGCCGTGATCGACACCGCCGAGGACGGCCGCCCGCCGCTGCGCATCCACGGAGGCAAGGCACTGCAGGGCATCCGCTACGAACTGCCGGTGGCCAGCGCGCAGGTGAAATCGGCCCTGCTGCTGGCCGGCCTGTATGCACAGGGCGAGACCGAGACGATCGAGCCGCACCCGACCCGCGACTACACCGAGCGCATGCTCACGGCCTTCGGCGTTGACATCGATTTCGCGCCCGGCCGCGCGCGCCTGAGTGGCGGCCAGCGCCTGCGTGCCGTCGACGTGCAGGTGCCGGCGGATTTCTCCTCGGCGGCGTTCTTCCTCGTCGCCGCCAGCCTGGTACCGGGCTCCGACCTGCTGATCGAGCAGGTCGGCATCAACCCGCGCCGCACCGGCCTGCTTGAGGCGCTGCGCCTGATGGGTGCCGACATCAGGCTGGAGAACCGCAGCGAGCATGGCGGCGAACCGGTGGCCGACCTGCGCGTGCGCCACGCGCGTCTGCGCGGTGCGGTGATTCCGGAACACGTCGTACCCGACATGATCGACGAGTTCCCGGCCCTGTTTATCGCCGCAGCCTGCGCCGAGGGCGTGACCACGGTCAGCGGCGCGGCGGAGCTGCGGGTCAAGGAATCCGACCGCATCAAGAGCATGGCCGAAGGCCTGCAGGCCCTCGGCGCAAAGATCGATGAGCGCCCGGACGGCGCGCTCATCGAGGGCGGCGCCCTGCACGGCGGCACGGTCCACGCTCGCGGTGACCACCGCATCGCCATGAGCTTCGCCATCGCCGGCCAGCTCAGTGCCGGCGAGGTGCGCATCGAGGACTGCGCCAACGTGGCGACGTCGTTCCCGGGCTTCGTGGAGCTCGCGAAGGGGTGTGGCTTCGAGTTGGACGAAGTCGCCGCCTGATGACCGCGGCGGCTGCCGCTAGGCCCGCATGGCCGCAGCCGCTAAACTGCCCGGATGACCACGTCCGACCAGACCCTGCCGCCCGTCCTGACCATCGATGGCCCCTCGGGCTCGGGCAAGGGCACGGTGGCGAGGGCGGTGGCCCGGCAGCTGGGCTGGCATTTCCTGGATTCCGGTGCCCTCTACCGCGCGGTCGGCCTGGCCGCTGGCTGGCATCACCTGGACCTGAGCGATGCCGAGGCGCTGGAGCGCTGCGCGCGTGAGACCCGGGTAGGCTTCGAGGAGCGCGACGGCGGCGAGCCGCGGGTGTACGTGGACGGCGTCGACGCGACCGACGAGCTGCGTACCGAGACGGCCGGCGCGGCGGCTTCGGCCATCGCCGCACTGCCGCCGGTGCGCGCGGCCCTGCTGGACAAACAGCGCGCGTTCCGGCGCCTGCCAGGCCTGGTGGCGGACGGTCGCGACATGGGCACGGTGATCTTCCCGGACGCCCCGTTCAAGGTGTTCCTGACCGCCAGCGCCGCCGAACGCGCCGACAGGCGGTATAAGCAGTTGAAGGATAAGGGTCTTGCGGTTACACTCGCCGGTCTGCTGGAGGAGATTGTCGCGCGCGACGCGCGTGACGCCGAGCGCACCGTGGCCCCCCTGAAGCCCGCAGTCGATGCGGTCCTCATCGATTCCACGGGTGTTCCCGTCGAAACCGTGATCGAACGCGTGCTTGCCGTCCTGCGCTGAAGAGCGCCGGACGGCCTGCCCCTGTCGGCCCGCTGGGCCGCGATCGCCCCCTGCAGAACCCCAATCCCCAGGCCATGAAGGCCCGGGGCCACCCACTGGTGTCGCAGGGGTCTCGCCCATCGCGGGCGCGCCTCCCGAAGACATCGCTCAACTGGTGGCCGGCGCAGGAATCGCGTCAGGCCGTATGTCCAACCTGGAAACCCACCCATGACCGAAAGTTTTGCTGAACTGTTCGAGCAGAGCGAAAAGCTCTCCAAGCTCAAGCCCGGCGCCATCGTCGTCGGTACCGTCGTCGAGATCCGCTCCGACGTGGTCATCGTCAACGCCGGCCTGAAGTCGGAATGCCCGATTCCGATCGAGCAGTTCAAGAGCGAGGAAGGCGAGCTCGAAGTCGCCGTCGGCGATGAAGTCAAGGTCGCCCTCGACTCCCTCGAGAACGGCTTTGGCGAGACCGTGCTGTCCCGCGAGAAGGCCAAGCGCTCGCTGGTGTGGGACGAGCTCGAGGAAGCCCTCGAAGCCAACGCCACCATCACCGGCCGCATCAGCGGCAAGGTCAAGGGCGGTTTCACCGTCGACATCAAGGATGTCCGCGCCTTCCTGCCGGGCTCGCTGGTCGACGTGCGCCCCGTGCGCGATCCGGTGTACCTGGAAGGCAAGGACATCGAGTTCAAGATCATCAAGCTCGACCGCAAGCGCAACAACGTCGTGGTCTCCCGCCGTGCGGTGGTCGAGAGCGAGTACAGCGCCGAGCGCGAGCAGCTGCTGGAGCGCCTGCAGGAGAACGCGGTGGTCAAGGGTGTGGTCAAGAACCTCACCGACTACGGCGCCTTCGTGGACCTGGGCGGCATCGACGGCCTGCTGCACATCACCGACATGGCGTGGAAGCGCGTGCGCCATCCGTCCGAGGTGGTCAACGTCGGCGACGAGCTGGACGTCCGCGTGCTCAAGTTCGACCGCGAGCGCAACCGCGTCAGCCTCGGCCTGAAGCAGCTGGGCGAGGATCCGTGGGACAACATCGCCCGCCGCTACCCGAACGGCTCGCGCATCTTCGGCAAGGTCAGCAACGTCACCGACTACGGCTGCTTCGTCGAGATCGAGCCGGGCGTGGAAGGCCTGGTGCACGTCTCCGAGATGGACTGGACCAACAAGAACGTCAACCCGTCCAAGGTGGTGCAGGTCGGTGACGAGACCGAGGTCATGGTGCTGGACGTGGATGAAGAGCGTCGCCGCATCTCGCTGGGCATCAAGCAGTGCACCTCGAACCCGTGGGAAGCCTTCGCCGCCATGCACAAGAAGGGCGACAAGGTCGAGGGCCAGATCAAGTCGATCACCGACTTCGGCATCTTCATCGGGCTCGACGGCGGCATCGACGGCCTGGTGCACCTGTCCGACATCAGCTGGAACGCCACCGGCGAAGACATCGTCCGCAACTTCAAGAAGGGCGAGAACGTCGAAGCCGTGGTGCTGGCGGTGGATCCGGAGCGCGAGCGCATCTCGCTGGGCATCAAGCAGCTTGAGCAGGATCCGTTCGGCCAGTTCATGGCAGCCAACCCGAAGGGCAGCATCCTGAACGGCGTGGTCAAGGAAGTGGACGCGCGTGGCGCGACCATCGAGCTGGCCGACGGCATCGAGGGCTACCTGCGCGCCTCCGATATCGCCAAGGAGCGTATCGATGACGCCACCCAGCACCTGCGCGTGGGCGACAACGTCGAGGCCAAGTTCATTGGCATGGATCGCAAGGGCCGCACCCTGCAGCTGTCGATCCGCGCCAAGGAAGAGGCCGACCTGCAGGACGTGCTGGACGAGTACCAGAACGCTGCCGGTGGCACCACCAAGCTGGGCGCGCTGCTGCGCGAACAGCTGGGCAACAAGGGCGAGTAAGTCCCATCCCGCCCGCGGTCGCGCATGCGCGGCCGCGGGCGGATGTCCTCGATACACCCGTTTGACTGGATCCCGGACCTGGGCCGACCCCGCTCGGCGCAGGACCCACGGGCGCGGCAGCAGCGCCGCCTCGCCCCGGGGCATCGCGGTCCTCCGCAGCCCCCGATACGAGCCGTCTCATGACCAAGTCCGAACTGATCGAAGCGCTGGCCCGCAAACAGGGTCATCTGAAGGCCGACGATGTCGAGCTTTCGGTCAAGACCCTGCTGGAGCAGATGAGCAGCGCGCTGGCCGGCGGCGAGCGCATCGAGATCCGCGGCTTCGGCAGTTTCAGCCTGCACTTCCGGCCCCCGCGCGTAGGTCGCAATCCCAAGACCGGCGACTCCGTGGCGCTGCCCGGCAAGTACGTGCCTCACTTCAAGCCCGGCAAGGAGCTGCGTGAGCGCGTCAACGAGGGCAACGCGGGCCTCTGAGCCGCGTACACCTCAAGGCGGCACTGGCCGCCCGCTCTGCCTCTACAATGCGGCCTGAGGCTGCTGCTGTTGCGCGGCCCGCCCCGAGTTTCCGAGGGACCTCCGCATGCGTCTGCTGCTTCCCCTGATCGCCCTGGCCTGTCTGGCCCTGGGCTTTGCGTTCGGTGCGCTCAATCCGCAGCCGGTGCACATCGATCTGTTCGGCCTTGGGCTGGATCTGGGCCTCGGCATCGCCCTGCTGGGCTCGGCGCTGGCTGGTGCCGTGCTGGCTGGCCTTGCGCTCGGGCTTTTCGTGCTGTGGCCGCTGCGGCGACGCCTGCGGCGCCACGCGCTCGAGTCCGCCCGCGACAACGGCGGCGCCTCGGCGTGAACGAACTGCTGCTGGTCTTCCTGCTGCTGCCGGTGGCGGCCCTGTCCGGCTGGTATGCCGGGCGTCGCTCTGCCGAGCGCAGGGGCGGACATCACGTCAGCCGACTCAAGACCAGCTATTTCCGCGGCCTGAACTACCTGCTGAACGAGCAGCCCGACAAGGCGATCGAGGTCTTCCTGCAGATCGCCGAGGTCGACAGCGATACCGTCGAGACCCACTTCGCGCTGGGGCACCTGTTCCGTCGCCGCGGCGAAGTCGACCGCGCCATCCGCATCCACCAGAACCTGGTCGAGCGCAGCAGCCTGAGCGACGAGCAGCGGGTGCAGGCGGTACTGGAGCTGGGCGAGGACTACATGCGCGCCGGCCTGCTCGACCGTGCCGAAACCCTGTTCGCCGATCTGGTGCGTCTGGGCGAGCAGGCGCCACAGGCCCTGCGCCACCTGATCTCGATCTACCAGGCCGAGCGCGACTGGGACAAGGCCATCGAACATGCCGAACGCCTTGAGGCGGCCACCGGCGAGTCCACCGGCCGGCTGGTCGCGCAGTTCCACTGCGAGCTGGCCGAGCGCCACCGCCGCCGCGGAGAGTTCGCCCAAGCGCGCGCGCGGCTCGTCCAGGCGGCCGCCGCCGAGGTCAACTGCGTGCGTGCCGGCCTGATCGAGGGCCAGATCGAGCTGGCCGAAGACCGCGACGCTGCCGCCGTGCGGGCCTTCGAGCGGGTTGCCCGCCATGATCCCGAATTGCTGCCCGAGTTGCTCAAACCCCTGCTGGCCGCCTACGAGCGCCAGGGCGAGCGTGCCCGCGCGCGCGCCTTCCTGGCCGAGATGGCCGAGCGTTACCCGGGCACCGCGCCGGTACTGGCGCTCGCGCGCATGATCCGCGAGGACGAGGGTGACTGCGCCGCCGTGGACTATCTTTCCGGGGCGCTGCTGCAGCGGCCCTCGGTCAAGGGCCAGGCGGCCCTGGTGGAGTTCGCCGCGGCCCGCCCCGAGGGCGACCCCGCGGCCATCCTGAGGGTGCTCGGACAGACCACCGACCGTCTCGCCTCCAGCGTGCTCACCTATCGCTGCAGCCGCTGCGGCTTCGGCGCCCGCCAGCACCACTGGCAGTGTCCCAGCTGCAAGAACTGGAGCACGGTGCGTCCGATCCACGGCCCGGCCGGCGACTGAAGGCGCGCATGTCCGTGCTCGAGGGGATCCGTCCCGACACGCTGGCTGGCCTGGTCCTGCTGCTCTCCTGCGGCCTGGCGTCAGCCCTGCTGTGCCGGCTGGCCCTGGCCTATGCGCAGCGTCGCGGGCTGGCGGATGCACCCGGGCGCCGACGTTCGCACCTGCAGACCACCGCCCGCGGCGGTGGCATCGCCTTCGTGCTGGTGGTGCTGGTGCTGTCGCTGCTGCTGCCGGGGCTGCCCGGCGGCCCGGCCTTCGGGCTGGGGCTTGCCGCGGTGGCGGCGGTCGGCTGGTGGGATGACCACCGCCCGCTGTCGGTGCGCCTGCGCCTGGCCGTGCATTTCGCGGCCGCCCTGCTGCTGGTGCTGGCCTTGCGCGGCCTGCCCGGCGATGTGTTCGAGGGCATGGCCCTGCTGCTCGCGCTGCTGTGGGTGGCCGCACTGCTGAACTTCTGGAACTTCATGGACGGCATCAACGGCCTGGCCAGCGTGCAGGCGGTGATCGCCGCGGGCCTGTATGCCGGCCTGGCGATGGCGGCCGGGCTGCCCGCCGTGGCCCTGCTCGGCCTCGGGCTGGCAGCGGCGGTGATGGGCTTCCTGCCCTGGAACTTCCCGCGGGCGCGCATGTTCATGGGTGATGTCGGCAGCGGCCCGCTGGGCTACGCCCTGGCCGCGCTGGCGCTGATGCTGGAGCCAAGCATGCAGCACCCCTGGCCCCTGCTGCTGCCGGTGCTGCCGATGCTGCTGGATGCCAGCCTGACCCTGCTGCGTCGCATGGCGCTCAAGCGGCGCTGGTATGCTCCGCACCGCGAGCACCTCTACCAGTGGTGGGTGCGTCGTGGCGCCAGCCACGCGCGCGTAACCCTGGCCTATGCACTGTTCAGCCTGGTATTCGTCCTGCCCCTGCTCATGGCCAGCCTGATCCGCCCCGACCTTGGCCTGCCGATCACCGCCGCCGCCTATGCGGCCGCCGGCGGGCTTTGGCTATGGGCGCGGTCGCGCCTGCGCCGGAGGAGGCGCTGATGGTGCGCCGGGTCGCCCGCCTGATCGGTGCCGTGCATCCGCGGCTGGCGGTGGTGCTGCACGACCTGCTGATGGTGTGGGCGGCCTGGCTGGTCGCCAACGTGCTGCGCTTCAGCCTGGAGCCGGATGCCCCGGCCTTCACCCTGTTCCCGCCCGAGCTGCCGGTGGTGCTGCTGGCGCAGGGGCTGGTGCTGTGGTGGACCGGCCTGTACCGGGGGCTGTGGCGCTTCGCCAGCCTGCCGGACCTGTGGAACATCGCGCGCGCCTGCCTGTTCGGCTCATTGGCGGTGTTCAGCGCGCTGTTCCTGCTGACCCGGCTGGAGAACGTGCCGCGCACGGTGATGGCGCTGTACCCGCTGACCCTGATGGTCTCGCTCGGCGCGCCGCGCTGGCTGTACCGCTTCTGGAAGGACAGCCGCTACGGCGGCGCGCCGCGGCTGCAGCCGATGCGGGTACTGGTGATCGGCGCGGGCAGTGCCGGCGAGGCCCTGGTGCGCGATCTGCGCCGCGAGGGCCGCTACCGCCCGGTCGGCCTGGTCGACGACAACCGCGACCTGCGCGGCGCCAAGCTGCACGGCGTACCGGTGCTGGGCGGCATCGAGCAGATCCCGGAGCTGGCACGCGAGGTGGCCGCCGAGATGCTGCTGATCGCCATGCCGTCGGCCAGCAACCAGCAGATGCAGCGCGCGGTGGAGCGCTGCGAGGATGCCGGCCTGCCGTTCCGCACCGTGCCGCGCCTGCAGGACGTGATCGACGGCCGCTCCAGCTTCAACCAGCTGAAGGAAGTCGCGATCGAGGACCTGCTGGGCCGTGACCCGGTGGCGCTGGACTGGACCGCGATCCGCACCAGCCTGTCGGGCCGTCGTGTGCTGGTCAGCGGCGGCGGTGGCTCGATCGGCTCCGAGCTGTGCCGGCAGGTGGCCCGCCTCGGCGTCGAGTGCCTGGTGGTGCTGGAGCAGTCGGAGTTCAACCTGTACCGGATCGAGCAGGAGCTGCGCGCGGAGTTCCCCGACCTGCTGTTGATCCCCTGCCTGGGCGATGCCGGCGACCCGGCGGTCTGCGAGCACGTGCTCGGCCGCCACCGGCCGCAGCTGGTCTTCCATGCTGCCGCCTACAAGCATGTGCCGCTGCTGGAGGGCATGGTCCGCGAGGCGGTCCGCAACAACGTGCTGGCCACCCAGGTGCTGGCGCATGCGGCCCTGCGCCATGGCGTCGGCAGCTTCGTGCTGATCAGCTCCGACAAGGCGGTCAACCCGGCCAACGTGATGGGCGCCAGCAAGCGGCTGGCCGAGATGCTCTGTCAGGCGCTGGACGCGCAGGGCGGCACCCGCTTCGTCACCGTGCGCTTCGGCAACGTGCTGGACTCCGCCGGCAGCGTGGTGCCGCTGTTCCGCGAGCAGATCCGCCGCGGCGGGCCGGTCACCGTGACCCATCCCGAGATCACCCGCTACTTCATGACCATCCCGGAGGCCTGCCAGCTGATTCTTCAGGCGGCCACGCTGGGCGAGGGCGGTGAAATCTTCGCGCTCGACATGGGCCAGCCGGTGCGCATCCAGTACCTGGCCGAACAGATGATCCGGCTGGCCGGCAAGCGCCCGGGCGTCGACATCCGCATCGAGTTCAGCGGCCTGCGTCCGGGCGAAAAGCTCTTCGAGGAGCTGTTCCACCCGCAGGAGGACTACCAGCCCACGCGGCATCCCAAGATCGTGCTGGCGCAGCCGCGCGCGCTGCCGCGGCAGTCGCTGATGGCGCAGCTGCAGGCCATGCGCCAGGCCTGCCAGCAGTACGACGAGGCGTCGCTGCTGGAGTCGCTGCGCGCGCTGGTGCCCGAATTCCGCAACGGCGACGCCGAGTCCGCCGTGGTCAGCTTGAACCGCAGCCGGCGCGAGACGCCGCCAGGAGCCCCATGAGCCAGCGCCGCATCCGTACTGCCGTGTTCCCGGTCGCCGGGTTGGGCACGCGCTTCCTGCCTGCCACCAAGACCGTGCCCAAGGAGATGCTGCCGATCGTCGACAAGCCGCTGATCCAGTACGCGGTGGACGAGGCGATCGAAGCCGGCTGCGACACCCTGGTGTTCATCACCAACCGCTACAAGCACGCGGTGGCCGACTACTTCGACAAGGCCTACGAGCTCGAACAGAAACTCGAGCGCGCCGGCAAGCGGGAGCTGCTGGAGGTGGTGCGGGGGGTGCTGCCGGCGCACGTGCGCGCGGTGTTCGTCACCCAGGCCGAGGCGCTGGGCCTGGGCCACGCCGTGCTTTGCGCCGAGCCCGTGGTGGGCAACGAGCCCTTCGCCGTGCTGTTGCCGGACGACCTGATCTGGAACGCCAGCGGACCCGGCGCGCTCAAGCAGATGGCCGACCTGGCCGAGCGTGAGCAGGCCAGCGTGATCGCGGTGCAGGACGTGCCGCGCGCGCAGACCTCCAGCTACGGCATCGTCGCCACCGACGGCTTCGAGGGCCGCTCGGGACGCATCCGCGCCATGGTCGAGAAGCCCAGGCCCGAGGCGGCGCCCAGCACGCTCGGCGTGGTCGGCCGCTACATCCTCGCGCCCGGCATCTTCGAGGCGCTACGCGCCACTACGCCCGGCGCCGGCGGCGAGATCCAACTCACCGACGCCATCGCCGCACGCCTCGGTGCGCACAGCACCCTGGCCTACCACTTCGAAGGCACCCGCTTCGACTGCGGCAGCCACATCGGCCTGATCCAGGCCACCATCCGTTTCGCCCTGGACCACGAAAAGCTCAGCACCGCCGCCCAGAGCTTCATGCGCCAGGCGCTGGAGGAGCTGTCCCAGAGCGAGGCGCCGCTGGAGTAGGGCTGGCAGGCCTGCTGACTGCCGTTGACCGGTCTGCCGCACGCGCATGCATCGGGCCTCTTGCTCTTGACGTGTTCCAGGCGCTGCCTGCAGCGAGGCGGGCGCTGCCTGCGCTTGCACGATGGTGCCTCGAAGCACTGACAGCGCCCTCGCCCTGGCCGGGTTACGCCCGTTCCGACGCGCCCCCAGCCAGTGTCACTGACCGCCCCCACTGCGAGGCTCCGGGTGCGCAGGGGGCTCAAGCCCGGGCGATTGCGGCGCGCCGTCCGTGGAAGCCGCCAGCCGGGTGGCCAGCACCTGGGTGATCCGGAACTGCTCCACGGCCACCACTTCGAAGCGGTAGCCGGCGTGCTCCACGGCGTCGGCGCGGCGCGGGATCTTGCGCAGCTTCCACATCAGGAAGCCGGACAGGGTCTCGAAGTGCTCGTCCTCCTCGAAACGTTCGATCTGCAGCACCGAGCAGACCTCGTCGACCGGGGTCAGCCCGTTGATCAGCCACGAATCCTGGTCGCGGCGCACGATCATGCGTTCCTCGACCGCCCAGTTGCTGGCCGCCATCACCGTGTCCATCACGTCGCGCAGGGTGATCAGCCCGACCACCATCGAGTACTCGTTGATGATCAGGGCGAAGTCCTGGCCGCTGGCCTGGAAGGATTCGAGCGCCTCCAGCAGGGTCAGCGTATCGGGCACTACCAGCAGGTCGCGGCGCAGGGTCTCGGCGTTCAAGGCGATCGCCTCGCCGCCGAGCAGTCGCGACAGCAGCGCATGCGTTTCGACGTAGCCGACCGGTCGATCCAGCGACTTCTCGCAGACCGGGAAGCGCCTGCGCGGATGCTTGCGGATCAGCTCCGACAGGCGCTCGGGCCTGGCGTGCTGCTCCAGCCAGATGATGTCGTCGCGGCTGGTCATGGAGGATGTGACCAGCCGCTGGTCCAGCGCGAACACCTTGGCGATCAGGGTCTGCTCTTCCACCAGCACATCGCCCGACTGGGCGGCGGCTTCGGTCATGGCGATGATTTCGTCGGCGGTCACGCCCTCCTTCTGGGTGAGCTGCAGGCCCAGGCGCTTGAGGATCAGGGTGGCGAAACTGTCGATGGCCCAGGCCATCGGCCGCAGCAGCCACATCAGCAGGCGCATCGGCAGCGCCGTATGGCTGGCGACGGTCTCGGGCAGCGACAGCGCGATGCGCTTGGGGATCAGGTCCGAGAACAGCACGAAGGCCAGCGTCACCAGCAGGAAGGCCGCGACGGAGGCCACCAGCGCGGTCTGCAGCCGATAGCCGCCAGGCAGCGGCCAGAGCTCGGCAGGGCCAAACAGGGACTGCAGCCACGGCGCCAGCACCGCTTCGGCCAGCATCCCGCCAAGCACGCCGAGCACGTTCACGCCGACCAGGATCACCGTGAAGAAGCGCCCCGGCTGCTCGCGCAGTTGCAGGGCGAGCCGGGCGCGACGGTCCCCCTTGCGCACCCGCGTCTCCAGCCGCGCCCGCCGAGCCGCGGCGAAGGCGATCTCGGAGAACGACAGGAACGCCCCGAGCGCCACCAGCAAGACCAACCAGACCAGACCATCCATCACGCATTCCTCCGGCAGTGCCGGAAGGATGACGCATCGGCGGCTCGCCTGGCGCGTGCACTTGCCGAAGCGGCGATGGCAGGGTGCCTGGGCCAGCCTTGGTCGGGTCGGATCGAAGCCGGGCGTATAATCCGCGCCCCGCTTCGAGACGCCCGCCATCGCCATGTCCAGCCCCGCCCCCAAAGTTGGTTTTGTCAGCCTCGGCTGCCCCAAGGCGCTGGTGGACTCCGAGCGCATCCTCACGCAGCTCAAGGTGGAGGGCTACGAGATCGTGCCGACCTACGACGAGGCTGACGTGGTGGTGGTCAACACCTGCGGCTTCATCGACTCGGCCATCGACGAATCGCTCGATGCGATCGGCGAGGCGATCAGCCAGAACGGACGCGTGATCGTCACCGGCTGCCTGGGCAAGCGGCCCGAGACCATCCTCGAAGCGCATCCGGAGGTGCTGGCGATCAGCGGCCCGCAGGACTACGCCAGCGTGATGAGCGCGGTGCACGAGGCGGTTCCGCCGCAGCACAATCCGTACATCGACCTGCTGCCTGACTACGGGCTCAAGCTCACGCCCAAGCACTTCGCGTATCTCAAGATCTCCGAAGGCTGCAACCACCGCTGCAGCTTCTGCATCATCCCAAGCATGCGCGGCGATCTGGTCAGCCGCCCGATCGATGACGTCCTGCGCGAGGCCGAGAAGCTGGCTCGCGGCGGCGTGCGCGAGCTGCTGGTGATCTCGCAGGACACCTCGGCCTACGGCGTGGATCTCAAGTACGCCGAGCGCGAGTGGCGCGGCAAGAGCTACCAGACCCGCATGAAGGCGCTGTGCGAGGGCCTGTCCGAGCTGGGCATCTGGACCCGCCTGCACTACGTCTATCCCTACCCGCACGTCGACGACGTGATCCCGTTGATGGCCAAAGGCAAGCTGCTGCCCTATCTGGACATTCCCTTCCAGCACGCCAGCCCGAAGATCCTGAAGTCGATGCGCAGGCCCGGTGCGGTCGACAAGACCCTGGAGCGCATCCAGCGCTGGCGCGAGGTCTGCCCCGAGCTGGCGATCCGCAGCACCTTCATCGTCGGCTTCCCCGGCGAGACCGAGGACGACTTCGAGGAGCTGCTGGATTTCCTGGAGGAGGCCCAGCTCGACCGCGTCGGCGCGTTCGCCTATTCGCCGGTCGAGGGCGCTGCGGCCAACGATCTGCCGGGTGCCGTGCCTGAGGAAGTGAAGCAGGAGCGCCTGCAGCGCTTCATGGAGCTGCAGGCCGAGATCAGCGAGGCCCGGCTTGCGGCCCGGGTCGGCACGCTGCAGCCGGTGATCATCGACCACCTGGAGGGCGAACTCGCGATCGGCCGCTCGCGCTTCGACGCGCCCGAGATCGACGGCCTGGTGCAGATCCAGGACGGTGAGGCCATGGGCGTGAAGCCGGGCGACATCGTCAACGTGCGCATCCTGGGCAGCGACGAGCACGACCTGTTCGGCCTGATCGGCGAAGGCGACGACGACTTCGACGACTGACCTCGATGGCCAAGCGTCGCTTCCAGGCCCCTGCGCGCGAGGACGTGGATCGCGCGGTGTTCGAGCATCCGGCCTTCGCGCCCTACCGCTTCGAGCTGGACCTGCTGACGGTGGACGCCTGGCCTGACCTCGTCACCCTGAACGCCCGCGCCTGCGGCCTGAAGCACGCAGGCACCGGCCGCGGCCTGCGCTTCGTGGCGCAGACGCCCGAGCTGCTGGCCGAGGGCCTGCACTACGAGACGCGCATCTTCGAGCGCGGCGAGATCCCCACCCGCACCGACAACTGGCATGACCTGCTGAACGCTCTGGTGTGGATGCGCTTCGCTCAGCTCAAGGCCGCGCTCAACGCCCGCCAGGCCGCCGACGTGGTGGCGGTCGGCGCCAGCGAGCGCACCCGCGGCCAGTGCGCGCTGACCCACTTCGACGAAGCCGGCCTGATCGTGCGGGTGTCCGATGCGCACACGCTGGCGCTCTGGGATGCCCACGACTGGGGCGCGCTTGGCGCCCGCGCCCAGCTGGATCCGGAGGCCATCGAGGCGCATGTGTTCGGCCACGCCCTGCTGGAACACGCCCTGTATCCGCAGCCCCTGCTGGTCGGCAAGGCGATTGCCGTGCTGGCCGGGCCCGAGGCCAGTACCCACGCGATCGTGCAGCGCGTGGCGCAGGCCATCGCCGCAGGCGAGCTGCTGCGCGACCCGCAGGAGCTGCGGCCGTTGCCGACCGCCCTGCTGCCGGGCTGGCATCCGCGCGCCGGAGAGGCGGGCTTCCTGCGCGAGGGCGAGTGCTTCCAGCCACTGCGGGCGGGCAGGGTGTATCCGCCGGCGCTGGTGCTGGACGACTAGGGAAGGTCTGAACAAGTCCATCCTGGACTTGCCAGCCCAGGCCGCGTCCGGCGCATGTCCGATTGCTGCTTCGACGAACCAAGCATCGCGTGCTTGATTCGCGAGCCGGCCATCCATGGCCGGCGGAACCTCTGAATTGATCAGAGGTTCCTTGGCGCGCCAACAGCGCCATCGAGGGAACATTTCCGGGCTTGGTCCCGCGGGCGGCATGATCCGCTGCGCGCGGCGCGCGACTGTGGCATCTTCCGGGACGCCGCCTTCGCCTTCGCCTCGCCTTGCGCTTCGACCGGAGCCTTCCCATGCCTGTCTGGATCTGTTCCTTCCTGCTTGTTCTGTTCTTCGTCGGCCCGGCCAGTGCCGCTGTCGACAAGGAGCTCGCCCCTGACGATCCGCAGGCCGAGCATTTCCACTGCAAATGGCCGAACGAGTGGGTCAAGCGGATCGACGCCCAAGCCTACTTCGACCAGCTTGACGCCGCGATCGAGGCCGCCAGCCGGATCGATCCCGAGCTCTTCGAGGTGAGGGTTCGCAAGGCCGTGGATGGCGATGACTTCATCCTCGATGCGCGCTTTCGCGAGCTCCCATCCAAGGCGCAGTTCGACGCGCACATGCCGCCCCTGCTGCTGGATCTGGACGCCGCTGGGGGACGCATGGTGGGCAGCGGCTGCGTGGGTCACGAGTTTCCCCATGGCCGGGGCCCCAGCGACGGCTACCGCCCGCCGCACAGCGCCTCTCGCCGATAGCCTCGACGCCGCCCGCCGCGGAGCGATCCTCTGCACACTGCGGTTGGGTCACAGCCGCGACGCGGGCCCCGTTCGCTGACGCAGGCGTTGGGGAGGCCTGTCCCCATGCACGGTTACATGAACCTTACGAAGGAGTTTCCACCCCATGGCTTGGGAACGGTTTCACGCCGCCTGTAGGCGGGAGCAGGCCTGCGGCGCGGCTTCGGCGGATGCAGAGGGCCTGCGCGCCTATTACTTCTCGAACCGGGATGCGTCCCTGCTGGGCAATGCAGCCTCCCCAGGCTCACTGCCCGGTGAACTGGTCACGGCGCTGGATGCCCAGCCGCCGGGCGAACTGCGGCGGCGCGCGATCGATGCCTATGCCGCGCTGGATCTCGACGCGCTGGCTGCCGCGCCCGCCGGCGCCCTGCGGCTGGCGGCCTACCTGAGCCTGCTGGCGGCGATGATGGCGGTAATGCTCGGCATCCAGACGGTGTTCGTGCTGCCGCAGCTGGAGGCCTTGATGCCGGACGGTGCCGAGGTGGGTGCTGCCAAGGCCCTGCTCCGTCCGATGGCGCCGCTACCGCTGGCGATGCTGGCCCTGATCATCTATCTGTGGGTCGCAGGCTTTGCGCTACGCAGCCTGTTTGGCTATCGCTGGGGGCTGGACTCCAGCCCGGCGCTGGCGCGCGCGCTGCCGCCGTCGCTCAGGCGCAGCCAGCGCGAGCTGGCCGGCCTGATCGCAGCGCCGCTGCCCGACCTGGTGCCGCAGGAGCTGCGCGCCGAGCTGCAGTCGCTGCAGGCCTCCGGGCTCGACCCCCTGCGCGAGTTGCCGGCCATGCTGCGCCTCAAGGCCCAGGCAATGGAGCGCCGGGCGCAGCGCTTTCTGCAGATCCTGTTCGCGCTCACCGCCGTGGCCGTGCTGGTGTTTGCGGCGGTCCTGATGAACACCCTGTACGCACCGATTTTCGTGATGGGAGGAGTCCTCTGATGCATGCCCGATTGTCGTCCTTCAAACCGATTCCTGCCGCGGCAGCGCGGGCGCGCGCGCGCGCAATTTCAAGCGCCGGCTTCACCCTGCTCGAGCTGATGGTCACGATCTCGATCATCGGCATCCTCGCGGCCATCGCGCTGCCGGCCTACCAGCCCTACATCCAGCGCGCCGAGGTGGTCGAGGCGATCTCGCTCAGCGACACCGCGCGCACCCAGATCGATCAGCTCTATCGGCAGTCGCAGCGCTTTGCCGGCGACAACGCCGCGGCCGGGTTGCCGCCGCCCGACAAGTTGATTGGCAACCGGGTGACCTCGGTGCGGGTGGAGGGCGGCGCCATCCACGTCACCCTGGGGCACAAGGCCTCGGCGGCCCTGCAGGGCAAGGTGCTGAGCTTCCGCCCGGCCACGGTGGACGGCAGCCCGACGAGCCCGATCGCCTGGCTCTGCGGCTACGACGAGCCTGTGCCCGGCATGACGGCCGTGGGCACGAACCTGACCGACCTGCCGAACGAAGTGCTGCCCAGCAGCTGCCGGGGTGCTTCGCGGTCTTGAGCGGGGCAGATCGCTGCCGGGATCGCGATCCGCGATCGTCGTGATGGCAGCGCGCCGTGCAGACCTGGGACGGTGCGGTCCCGCCGCGCTCTTTTCGACCTGATTGCCTCACGCGCGGAGCCTGCCATGCCCCTGCCCGATGCCCTGGTCTTCCTGCACGGCTGGTCGGTGACCAGCACCGATACCTACGGCGGCCTGCCCGAGCGGCTGGCGGCCGAGCTGGCTGCGGCGGGGGCGCCGATCAAGCTGCATGCCGTGCACCTGGGGCGCTATGTGTCCTTCCGCGACGAGGTGCGCATGGAGGACCTCGCGCGGGCCATGCAGTCGGCGCTGCGGCGCGAGCTGGGCGCACTGATCGATGCCGGCAAGCGCTTCGCGGTAATCACCCACAGCACCGGCGGACCGGTGGCGCGCGAATGGTGGTGGCGCTACCACGTGCAGCCGCGGCAGGCGCCGCCGTGCCCGATGAGCCATCTGCTGATGCTGGCCCCGGCCAACTTCGGCAGCGCGCTGGCCCAACTCGGCAAGGGCCGGCTGAGCCGGCTGAAGGCATTGACGCAGGGCGTGGAGCCTGGCGCCGGCGTACTGGACTGGCTGGAGCAGGGCAGCCCCGAGGCCTGGGCGCTCAACGAGGCCTGGCTGCGCGGGCGCTTTGGCCCGCCCGGCGGCGAGGACGGGCGCGGCGTGTATCCCTTCGTGCTGACCGGCCAGCGCATCGACCGCAAGCTCTACGACCACCTCAACCCCTACACCGGCGAGAGCGGCAGCGACGGCGTGGTGCGCGTGGCCTCGGCCAACCTCAACGCCGGCCTGCTTGTGCTGGAGCAGGGCCGCGGCGAGTCGCCGGACGCACTGGTGCCGGTCGGCGGATTGAAGCGTGCGCCGCGCAGCGCGTTCCGGCTGATCGGCGGAGCAGCCCACTCCGGGCGCGAGCACGGCATCCTGCGCAGCGTCGAGGCCGCGCGCGGCGGCGCCGGTGGCGAGCTGGTGGACGCTCTGCTGCGCTGCCTGCGGGTGCAGGATGCCGCGGCCTACACCCGGCTCTGCGCTGACTTCGATGCCGAAACTGCGGCCGTGCAGGCAGCCGAGAAGGTCGAGGTGGAAAAGGTGCGGCTGCTGCCCGACCGCCTCCACATCCACGATCGCGGCAGCCTGGTGGTATTCCGGCTGCGCGACAGCGAGGGCCATGCGCTGTCCGACTTCGACCTGCTGCTGACCGGCGCCGGCGACAGCCCCGACCGCCTGCCCGAGGGCTTCCTGCGCGATCGCCAGCGCAACTCCCGGATGCGCAGCACGCTGAGCTTCTTCTTCAACCACGACCTGATGGTGGGCTGCGACGGCATCCCCTACCCGGATCGCACGGACCGCTGGGCGCGTGAGGCCACGGTCGGCGTGGACCGGCTTGGCCTGCGCGTGAATGCGCGCCCGCACAAGGGCCTGGTGCACTACCGGCCGGCGGCGATCGCTGCCGAGCCCAAGCTGCTGCGCCAGGTTCTGCGCCCGAACGAAACCACCCTGGTCGACATCGTGCTCAAGCGCCGCGTGGATCGCGAGGTGTTCGGCTTCGAGCGCGCTGGCACGGTGCGTCGCTTCGATCGCATCGGCGTATCGGGCGAGGTCGTCGACGACTGACCGGGCTCAGCCGCCCTCGAAACCGTCGGCGAACAGGCGATCCAGTGCTGGCAGCACCTGCAGCGCGTCGGGGATCTGCAGCAGGTGCTGGGCGTGGTCACCGCTGTTGATCAGGCCGTTGTCGTCGGCGTCCAGGTACAGCGACACCCACAGGGCATAGCTGCCGGGCGCGGCGTCCGCTGGCACCCGGAAGCTGCGCTGCTGCGGGCTGCTGCCGGGCGGCAGGCTGCGTGGGGCGTCGTTGTCCGGGTCGGACAGGAAGGGCCCGCTGCCCAGGCGCAGGCTGGCGCCGATCAGCGCCCGTGCCTGGCTCTCGGCGGCCCGGTTCAGTGCCTGCAGCTGGATCTGGAAGCTGGCGCCGGGCTGCACCGGGTTCGGCTGGACAGTGGCGGAGCTGATCTCCAGCACCCGCGTCAGCGTGGCCGTGCGCAGGCCGGCGCCGCTGCCGCTGGCGTTGTAGTAGTGGTTGCTGATCCAGGGCCAGAGCCGGCCGTGCGGGGCCAGCGACCAGCGCTGGCTGCCCCACTGGCTCATGCCGCGGCCGTGACCGAAGCAGGCGCGATCGCTGCCGACCGGGTCGGGCAGGCACGGCCACTGCGCCGCCGGCGAGCCCGCAAAGCCGTTGCCGCAGGACAGGTCCACGTTGGCGCAGGACTGTGCGCCCAGCAGGCAGTTATTCTCGGCCGAGTATTCGGCGCGGAACACACGCTCGCCCCGCTGCAGCATCAGGCCTGCGGTGGCCGCGGTGGCTTGGCTGCCGGCGCTGGTGACGCTGCCGCCGCTGACCTGGCAGCAGGCCGAGCTGCACAGGTCGAAGGGCCGCCCCGCCACCGGGTTGTAGGCATGCCAGGCGCCGTAGCTGCGGTAGGCGATGGCGCCGGCGCGCAGTGACTGCTGGGTCCAGCTGGCGATCCACTCGTGGGTCAGGCCGCGACGCACATAGGTCTCGAGGTCGAATACGCAGACGTGGCTGCAGCTGCCGGTGCAGCAGGTCTGGCTGCAGCTGGCGTCGGCAAAGCCCACCCGGATCGACAGCGGCGGCTGGTGCGGTTCGCCGCCGAGGGCCTTCGGCAGCGCCGGCTCCGGCACCGCCTGCTGCACCGGGCCACCCTGATGGCGGTGCGCGGGCGGCGGGCCGGCGCCCAGGTCGACGTGGCGCTGCACGCGTCCGAGCGTCGCGGGGATGGCGGGGTCTTCGTACAGCGGATGGCCGCTGGCGATCACCCGCAACTGCAGCCAGGGCGTCGCCGGCAGCGCTGCGCCGTCGATCTCGAAGCGGTAGTGGCCGTCGCTGCCGGAGCGCGTGCGCAGCCCCAGCGGCTCCAGCTGCAAGTGCGCGCCGGCCACGGCCTGCAGCGTGTCGGCGTCGCGCACATAGCCCTCAAGAAACAGGCCATCCTGCGGCGCAGCTTCCCGTTCCGGCTGCAGCGGTCGCAGCCACAGGGTCCAGCCCTGCGCCCCGGGCTCGAACATGGTTGCCAGCGGCTGGTGGCCGGCAGCCTCGGCCAGCAGCAGCGCGGGCTCGGCCGCATCCAGCTGCAGCCGGCCGCCGGGAGCGTCGAGCAGCGCCTGCGGCGCGCGCGCAGGCAGGTCGGCCAGCAGCGCTGGCGTTACCGCTTGAGCCGAATCCAGAACGTGCAGCGCGATCCGCGCCGGCAGCAGGGCGCCGTCTTCGGTGCTGCGCAGTCGCAGCTCCGGCGCGCTGGCCGCAGCGAGGCCGGTGCAGAGCAGGCCGAGGCCGAGCAGGGCGGTTCGGATCATGCGGTCGGCTTCGGTCGGGTGTCGGAGAGAGCGGGCTCCGAAAACACCACCACATGCTCCAGATCCAGGCGCACTCCGATCCGTTGCCCCACCGCATGGTCGTGGTGGCTGGGCACCAGCGACAGCACGCGCGGGCCGGCGTCGAGTTGGAGGGTGTAGAGGAAGTCGGCGCCGCGGAAGGCTCGCGCCACCACGGTGGCGGTCTGCGGGCTGTCGTCGTCGTGGATCACGTCGTCCGGTCGCAGCAGCAGGCGCATGCGCTGGCCGGGAGGGTGACCGTTGCGGCGGCTGCAGGCTTCGCCCAGCGGCGTGGCGAGGCGGCCCCCGCCCAGGCTTTCCGCCTCCACGAACACGCCCTCGCCGATGAATCGGGCCACGCACTCGTTGGTCGGGCGGTGGTAGAGCGCGTAGGCGCTGTCCCACTGCTGCAGGCGGCCCTCGGCCAGCACGCCGACGCGATCGGCCATGGCGAAGGCCTCGATCTGCGAGTGGGTGATCAGCAGCGCGCCGACGCCCTCGGCCTGCAGGGCCGCGCGCACCTCGTGCGCCAGCCGCTCGCGCAGGTCGGGGTCCAGGCTGGAGAAGGGCTCGTCCAGCAGCACCAGCTTGGGCCGCGGCGCCAGCGCCCGCGCCAGCGCCACCCGCTGCTGCTGTCCGCCCGACAGTTCATGCGGATAGCGATCGCCCAGTCCGGCAAGCCCGACCAGGCCCAGCATGGCCTCGGCGCGCTCGCGAGCCTCACGGCGCGGCAGCCGGAAAAGACCAAAGCGGACATTGTCCAGCGCGCTCAGGTGCGGCAGCAGGGCGTGATCCTGGAAGACCATGCCGAGGCCGCGCTGTTCGGGGGGCAGGGCCACGCCCGGCCCGGCGAGGACGCGGGCCATGCCGCCCTCGATCGCGCGGATGCGGCCGGCATACAGGGGCGCGAAGCCGGCGATGGCGCGCAGCAGGCTGGTCTTGCCGGCGCCCGACGGCCCCAGCAGGCAGCCGATCTGGCCAGGCTCCAGCACGAGGTCGATGCCGGACACCACCGCGCGGCCCTCATAGCCGACGGCGCAGTCCTCGAGCTCAAGCCGCATGCGTGCTCCTGCGGGTCAACAGCAGCACCGGCAGCAGGCCAACCACGACGATGCTGAGCGCGGGCAGGGCGGCGCGCGCCCATTCGCCCTCGCTGGTGAGCTCGAACACGCGGGTGGCCAGGGTGTTCCAGCCGAAGGGGCGCATCATCAGGGTGATCGGCATTTCCTTCATCACGTCCACGAACACCAGCAGGCCGGCGCTGGCGATGCCGCCGCGCAGCAGCGGCCAGTGCAGCTGGCGCAGCCGACGCAGCCCGCGCACGCCGAGCAGGCGCGCGGCCTCCAGTTGGCTTTCGCGGATGCGCAGCAGGGCGGCGGACACCGGCGCATGCGCCACGGCGGTAAAGCGTACCCCGTAGGCGACCAGCAGGAGCAGCAGGCCGCCCTGCAGGGCGAGATCCAGGTCCAGCCGGTCCAGCACCCAGCCCGAGGCGCGGGTGACCGGCACGTACAGCCCGATCGCCAGCAGCGCGCCGGGCAGGCCGTAGCCGAGCGTGCCGATCCGCTGGGCGATGCGGCTGGGCCAGCCTGGCTGCTCGCGCGCCGCCATCGCCAGGACCAGCGCCGCGGCGATGGTCAGCACCGCCGCCATTGCCGACAGGCTGAAGGCGTTTACCACCAGGCCCGCATAGGCGCTGTTGAACTCGTGCAGGCGCGACAGCGAAAGCCAGCCCAGCCGCGCCACCGGCAGCAGGAAAGCCAGGCCCAGCAGCAGGGCGCAGAAGCCGGTGGCCGCCCAGCGCCAACGGCCGAGCGACAGCCGCACCTGTGCCGGCGCGCCCAGCCGCGCGAACGACTGCCGGCGCCGGCTCCAGGCCTCCAGGCCCACCAGCAGCAGAACCACCAGCAGCATGACGGCTGCGATCTGCAGGGCGGTGGAGGTGGAGAACAGCGCGAACCAGGCCTGGTAGATCGCAGTGGTGAAGGTGTCGTAGTTGAAGGCGGCGACGGTGCCGAAGTCGGCCAGGGTTTCCATCAGCACCAGCAGCACGCCGCCGGCGATGAAGGGGCGCGCCAGCGGCAGGCTGGCGCTGAAGAAAGCCCGCAGCGGCGACATGCCGAGCGCGCGTGCGGCCTCCAGCGCACGCGCCCCCTGGCTGGCGAAGGCATCGCTGGCGACCAGGTAGACATAGGGATAGAGCGCGAGGCTCATCACCGCGATCACGCCGGCGCGCGAGCGGATTTCCGGCAGGACCAGTCCGTACTCGCGCAGCTGGGTGGCGAGCGCGCCGCCGAAATCGAAGAGGCCGATGAAGGCCACCGCGAACACATAGCCCGGCAGCGCCAGCGGCAGCACCAGCGCCCACTGGAACAGGCGCCGGGCCGGGAACTCGGTGAGCGCCACCAGCGCCGCCAGCGCGGTACCCAGCACGGCCGTGCCCAGGCCCACGCCCAGCAGCAGCCAGAAGGTATTGCCGGCCACCCGCGGCAGGGTGAACTGCAGCAGGTGGGACAAGGTTTCGGGGTCAGGATCGAACAGGGCCAGGGCCGCCGACAGCAGCGGCACCAGGCTGGGCAGGCACAGCGCCAGCGCCAGCAGGCTCAGGCCCCCGAAGCGGCGCGAGGCCGCGGGCGCGGCTGCGCCGGGCGGGGCCTCAGCGGTAGCCGGCACGGTCCATCAGCATGGTCGCTTCGGCCTGCAGGGCGCCGGCACGGGAGACGTTGATCAGGTCCGGACGGAACGGCCCCCAGCCCTCCACCAGCGGATCCAGCGCCACGCCCTCGCGGGCCGGGAACTCCAGGTTCACCCCGGCGAACTTCTCCTGCACCGACTCCGAGGCCAGCCACTCAAGGAAGGCCTGGGCAGCCTCCGGGCGCTTGGCGTGGGTGGTGATGCCCGCACCCGAGACGTTCACGTGGACGCCGCGCTCGCCCTCGCCCTGGTTGGGCCAGAACACGGTCACCGGCAGCTCGGGGCGGTCGCGCTTCAGGCGGCCGAGGTAGTAGGTGTTGACGATGGCCACGTCGCAGCGGCCGGCGGCGACGGCCAGGATGGTGTCGTCGTCGTTGGCGAACGGCGGCACCGCCAGGTTGTCGACCCAGCCGCGCACGATGCGCTCGGCCTCGGCGCTGCCGTGGGCCTCGATCAGGGTGGCAACCAGGCTCTGGTTGTAGACCTTCTTGGAGGTGCGCAGGCACAGCCGGCCCTTCCACTCGGGCCCGGCCAGGGCCTCGTAGGTGGACAGGCTGGTCGGGTCGAGCCGCTCGGTGTTGTAGACCAGGGTGCGGGCGCGTACCGACAGGCCGAACCATCGGTTCTGCGGATCACGCAGGTGGGCCGGGATGGCGGTGGTCAGCGCTTCGGACTCGACCGGCCGCAGCAGGCCGAGCTCGGCTGCCTGCCAGAGGTTGCCGGCGTCGACGGTGATGAAGAGGTCGGCCTGGGTGCGCCGTCCTTCCGCCTGCAGGCGCGCCATCAGCGGCGCCTCGCGGTCGGTCAGATACTGGATCTTGAGGCCGGTCTCCTGCTCGTAGCGTTCGAAGATCGGCTTGACCAGCTGCTCGTTGCGGGCGGTGTAGACCACCAGGTCGGCGGCATGGGCGGAGCAGGCGGCGAACAGGGCGGCAAGGCCCAGGGTGTGGAACAGGGCGCGCATCAGGAACCTCGGGGAAGGAGTGGCGGGCGACGGCAGCCGGGTGGAAATGAGAATCGATGTTATCTGGCTGCGGTCACGAACGCCATGCCCCGAAGGTCGGGGCGTGCGCTTCCGCAAGCCGGCGTTCACGCTCGGGACCCGGCGCAGCCGTTGCTTTCACGGGCGGCCCGTTCGGGTCGCAGTTGGGTCGGCCAATCGAGCCGGGGCGGCACGGCCGAGGGGCGGATGGAGGTGACTGGGCGCGGCACGCGGCGCCGATGCATGGCTCGCGCAGTCTTCACCTATAGTGCATCCCGCCCTGCGGGGTTCAGGAGGTTTGGAAATGGAGGATTCAATGACCTGGTTCGTGGTTGTGCTGATCGGTTTCGTACTGGTGACCCTGTTCAAGGGCGTGCGCTCGGTGCCGCAGGGCTTCGAGTACACCGTGGAGCGCTTTGGCCGTTACACCCACACTTTGCCGCCCGGCCTGGGCTTCATCATCCCGTGGGTGGATTCGATCGGTCACAAGATGAACATGATGGAACAGGTGCTGGACGTGCCCAGCCAAGACATCATCACCCGCGACAACGCGGTGGTGAAGGTGGACGCGGTGGTGTTCTACCAGGTGCTCGACGCCGCCAAGGCCGCCTACGAGGTGGCCCAGCTGGAGATCGCCATCCTCAACCTGACCATGACCAACACCCGCACCGTGCTGGGCTCGATGGACCTGGACGAGTCCCTGTCCAAGCGCGACGAGATCAACGCCCGCCTGCTGGCGGTGGTGGACGACGCCACCCACCCCTGGGGCCTCAAGGTCAACCGCATCGAGATCAAGGACATCCAGCCTCCGCGCGACCTGGTGGACTCGATGGCGCGGCAGATGAAGGCCGAGCGCGAGAAGCGCGCCAACATCCTGGAGGCCGAGGGCCACCGCGCCTCGGAGATCCTGCGCGCCGAAGGCGAAAAGCAGGCCGCCATCCTGGAGGCCGAAGGCCGCCGCGAGGCCGCCTACCGCGATGCCGAGGCGCGCGAGCGCCTGGCCGAGGCCGAAGCCAAGGCGACCATGATGGTGAGCCAGGCCATCGCCAAGGGCGACGTACAGGCGGTCAACTACTTCGTGGCCCAGAAATACGTGGAGGCGATGAAGGAGTTCGCGCGCTCGCCCAACCAGAAGACCCTGCTGCTGCCGATGGAGAGCACCGGCATTCTGGGCGCGCTGGCCGGCATTGCCGAACTGGCGCAGGGCAGCCGCGGCGACAGCGCTCCGAAGCCGGGCACCCCGCCGCCGCGCCCGCCCGTGGTGCCCGGCCTTGGCGGCCAGGACTGAGCCATGACCGCCCTGATGCAGTCCGCCTGGTTCTGGTGGGGGCTGGCCTTGGCCCTGTTCGCGGCCGAGGCCCTGCTGCCCGGCGCCTTCCTGCTCTGGCTGGGCTTTGCCGCCGCCGCCACTGCAGTGCTGGTGATGCTGCTGCCGCTGGATCCGGTGGCGCAGTGGTTCCTGTTCGGCGTGCTGGGCCTGGTGTCGGTGGGCGTGGGCTGGAAGCTGCGCGGGCGCCTCAACCGGCGCCCGCTGGACCACGCCACCCTCAACCGGCGCGGTGCCCAGCTGCTGGGCCAGGTCCACGCGCTGGAGAGCGCCATCGTCAATGGCCGCGGCCGGCTCAAGATCGGCGATGCCTTCTGGAGGGCCGAAGGCGAGGACGCCCCGGTCGGTACCCGCGTGCGGGTGGTGGGTGTGGACGGCGCCGTGCTGCGGGTGGAGCCGGTGGAGGGCTGAACCGGCCTGATACGCCGGTTTGACCGGCTCCGGGCGCTCACCTATACTCCCGCGGCTGCGCTGGCCTGCTTTCCGTCTCGGATGTCGCTGATGCGACGCTTCCGGGCGGTTCGGGTCTTCGGGCTCCGGCTGGCGCGGCAGACAATAACTACAGAGGAATCCGCAACATGTACGCAGTCATCGTCACCGGCGGCAAGCAGTACCGCGTGATGCAGGGCGAGACCCTGCGCGTGGAGAAGCTCGAAGTCGCAGAAGGCAGCAGCATCGACCTGGACCAGGTCCTGCTGGTCGGCACCGGCGAAGGCGTCAAGGTCGGCACGCCGACCGTGGAAGGCGCCAAGGTCACCGCCACCGTCAAGGCCCACGGCCGCGGCGAGAAGATCCGCATCATCAAGTTCCGTCGCCGCAAGCACCATCGCAAGCAGATGGGCCACCGGCAGCACTACACCGAAATCGAAATCACCGGCATCAGCGCCTGACCGGCGCCGTCACGCCCTTAGCAAGGAGAGTCTTCCATGGCACACAAAAAGGCAGGCGGCAGTACCCGTAACGGCCGCGATTCCAACCCGAAGTACCTCGGCGTCAAGATCTACGGCGGCCAGGCCATCGAGGCGGGCAACATCATCATCCGCCAGCGTGGCACCCAGTTCCATCCGGGCTCGGGCGTTGGCCTCGGCCGTGACCACACCCTGTTCGCCCTGCGCGACGGCGTGGTCCACTTCGCGGTCAAGGGCCCGAAGAACCGGCGCACCGTGAGCGTGGTCAGCGAGTAATCGCCGCGCGCAGCACACGCGAAAGGCCCCGCCTGAGTGCGGGGTTTTTCGTTTAGGGGCCGGGAACCGGAAATTGGGAATGGGGAATCGTTAGAGCAGGCCTCGCTTCGTCAGCGTTGATCCTGCGAGGCGTTGCTTGTCGATCTGGCACGCAGTGTCCATTCTCGCCTCAGCCCACCCCTCCGATTCCCCATTCCCGTAAGGGCCGCGAGTTGGGAATGGGGAATCGGCAAAGCGGGCCGCGCTTCGGCGGCGCTGATCCTGCGCTGGCCCTGCTTGTCGATCTGACACGCACCCTCCAAGCTTGCCGCAGCCCGCTCCGGCGATTCCCCATTCCCGATTCCCCAATCCCGGCTCTCCCATGAAACTCGTCGACGAAGCAGAAATCCGCGTCATCGCAGGCAACGGCGGCAACGGCTGCGTGAGCTTCCGGCGCGAAAAGTTCATCCCGCTGGGCGGCCCGGATGGCGGCGATGGCGGTGATGGCGGCAGCGTGTTCCTGGTTGCCGACGAGAACCTCAACACCTTGGTCGACTTCCGCCACCAGCGCATCTTCCGCGCCCAGCGCGGCGAGAACGGCATGGGCCGGCAGATGTACGGCAAGAAGGGCGAGGACGTGGTGATCCGGGTGCCGGTGGGCACCGTGGTCACCGCGGTCGATACCGACGAAGTGATCGGCGACCTCACTGCCCACGGCCAGACGTTGAAGGTCGCCCAAGGCGGCGAGGGCGGTCGCGGCAACATCCACTTCAAGAGCTCCACCAACCGCGCGCCGCGCCGTGCCACTCCCGGCAGCGGCGGCGAGGAGCGCGAGCTCAAGCTGGAGCTCAAGCTGCTGGCCGACGTCGGCCTGCTGGGCTTCCCCAATGCGGGCAAGTCCACCTTCATCCGCGCCGTTTCGGCCGCCACGCCCAAGGTCGCGGACTATCCCTTCACCACGCTGTATCCCAACCTTGGCGTGGTCCGCGTCGAGCAGGACCGCAGCTTCGTGATCGCCGACATCCCCGGCCTGATCGAAGGCGCGGCCGAAGGTGCTGGCCTGGGCGTGCAGTTCCTGAAGCACGTGCAGCGCAACCGCCTGCTGCTGCACATTGTCGACATGGCGCCGATGCTGGAGGGCGAAGAAGCCGTCCAGCACATCGTCGGCGAGATCCGCGCGATCGAAGGTGAACTCGAGCGATACGACGCCGAACTGCTCGGCCGCCCGCGCTGGCTGCTGCTCAACAAGGGCGACCTGCTGGACGAAGACACCCGCCGCGAGCGCGCCGAGGCGGTGCTCAAGGCGCTGGCCTGGACCGCCCCGTGGTTCCTCATCTCCGCCATCAGCCGCGAAGGCACCTGGCCCGTGGCCCAGCAGGTGATGGAGTTCTTCGAGGCAGAAAAGCGCGACGCGGCCGAAGAAGAGGAAGATGCAAAGCCTTGGGATCCGCTGGGCTGAGAGCATGTGAGAACCATCCGCCTGCTGCGGCCGCCGCTGGACGCCCGAGGCGGCAGCGCGCTACGCGAATTCTGCGGTCATCGCTTCACCGGACTTCATGTGTTCGCGCAGCGCGCCTTGCCACGAGCGCCCAACGACGCCCTCGCGACGGCGTCTGGGTTCTCACACGCTCTGAGAGTATGCGAATCCTGCGAACACCCGCGCGGTCGGAAATCGCCCGCACCCGCCGCATGAACTCTCGCTTGTGAAAGAGCGCTTGCCGCCTGCCGCGCGGGTAACGCCGGGCCAGTTGCTCAGCCCGGCTTGAAGACAGGTTCCATGGCCCGCTGCAGGGCGCCGGCTTCGCCCTGCTGTGTTGCGGCAAGCGCCGCGTGCAGGCGCAGGGGCAGGCTGTCGCCTTGCGGGTGTGTCTGGGCTGCCGGGCGTGTGGGGTTGCGCAAGGCAGCACGCAGGCGTTCGACGTGGGGTTCCAGCAGGCCTTGGTCCTCGACGTGAACGCTGGGCTCGGCCTTGGCTGGCGCAGGCTCCGCGTGCTCGGCCTCTTGCGCAGGCGAGCGTGCGGGCAGCGGCACAGGCGGGTTCGGGTCGGGGCGCTGCCAGAGCTGGT
>JARWLF010000047.1:0-50956 GCA_029853055.1 Scenedesmus sp. KT-U | reverse complement strand
CTTGAGCGAGTCGATAGGCCACAAGAGATGTGCGATCTCGAGCTGAAGAGCCGAAAAAATCGACTCGCGGGACGCAAAGGGGTCATCCGGTCGCGTTGTTCAGAGCTTCCCTAGTGACGCGGAAGGTGGCGCACCCTTTGGGAGACGGGGCGGTCTGGTGGATCCGCAGCGGGGTTGAGCGGGGGAATGTGTCGAAACAAGACCCCATCGCCCAATTGCGCGAGACGGTCGTGGCCTTGGAGGATCCATGGCGGGGTTGAGCGTGCGGATGTGTCGGAACAAGGCTGTCGATTCCCCTGGCTGGCTTGATCCACTTAAGCGCGCGCGACTATAGTGGCGCGCCTTTCAGCGCACCGGCCCTTATCCGGCAGTGCGGGCGTACGGGGGCTCAAGAGATCGTGCGATGGCATTGCGGGCAGGCCAGGCCTCTCCGGCCCAAGGCTGGCGGTGATCCAATAGAAAGTGGGATGAAGTGTTCAATATCAAGGGGAATAACATGTTCGAGAGTGTTGCCAGAACTCTGGCTGTGTGTCTCTTCGCAGTAGCGACCAGCGTGAGCACGGGAGAAGCCTTTGCAGCCGCGGCAGGCTCGGGCCCGAAAGGCACGCCTGCGCCGGTTCCCGCCTTTGGGTCTGTACCCTCGGAGGGGACGGTGAACTGCGATGGCACAGCAGGTGCCGCTGTGCAGCGCCAGATAGTGGTCACGAACGTGGGCGCTGCCGGTTCTGGTCTGAACGTTGACTGTCGCCCTCTCTTCGGAAACACAGGCGTGACGGTCACGGGTGGAGTTCACACCGGGATCGCTGTGGGCGCATCGCGCACCGTTTCCGTTTCATGCGCCGTGCCTGCCGCAGGTCAAACGACCGTCAACCAGGTGATGTGCACTACCAATGTGCCGGGATCCATGGCTGGGTTTACCCGAGCTTTCCAGTTCAATTTCAGTTCGACCGGGTCCGCGCTGCCTCCGGCGGTGCCGAGACCCGCTGTTGTTCCGGCCACCTCTGCGTGGTCGCAGATCGTGCTGATTTCACTGTTGATGGCTCTGGGCTTGGGCATGGTTGTTCAGCGCCGCGGACAGTGAGTTGAAATGGGGCGGAATGCAGAAGGGGCATCTTCGGGTGCCCCTTCTGCGTTGCGGCGGCCTCGAATCGTCCTGTGCCACTGGCAGCAGGCACCACAAACCAGGGTCTGGGGCGCGCACGGATGCTGGAAGTGCTGCGCAGGCTTGCGAGCGCCACCCCGAGCTGGCGCTGGGCAGGGTGGTGACCGCAATGCTCGCCTTCGGGGAAGGGACCTGACACCTAGCGTAGCCGCGTTGCCGGCCGCATCTTCGCGTTCACCGAGGATGCCGCGCTGAACTATGGCGAGCTGATGGGCGAGGCTGAGCGCGCCGGTCGCCCCATGAGCGTGCCCGACGGCATGATCGCCGCCGCCGCCCGCATCCTCACTCGGCGCCGCTGGCGACGAGGAACGTGGCGGACCTTCGGGAGACGGGTCTGGTGCTGGTGGATCCGTGGCGGGGCTGAGCGCGGGGATGTGTCAAGACAAGACCTGAGCTGGGCCTGGATCGAAGCCGCGAACTTCGCGATCCGCTACAGCCCCGAGATCCGCCGTTGATTCGATCGCAAGGCGAGCAAGAAGCCGCGCCCGGTGGCGATCAAATCCGTGGCCCACAAGTTGGCACGTGCCGGCTACCCCCTGATCAAGCACGGAGGCACCTTCGATGTGAAGCGAGCCTTCGGCTAAGCACGCCGGCGACGCCTGAGTTCGGGAAGGGGGGTGGTTTGCAACCACCAGATCTGACCGAGCGAGCCGCGAAGCGGCGAAGTGAAGGCGTAGCGCGCAGCGCGTTGTCGCGCAGCGACCGAGTGACACAGGCGTCGTCGGACCCGATTCAAAGGCAGGGGCCGCCTGCCCGGCGAGCCAACAAAGGGTTGGACGCGCACCGCGCGAACCACGTTACCTGTGCAGCCGAAACCGGCCACATGGACGCCAGGGCAGAACCGATGAGTGTTTGGGGCAGCGATGCCGAGGGCGGGACACCGCCTAAACCAGAATGGTGACTGGTGCGGCCGAGGGCCGCAGCCATACCGAAACACAGGCGGAGACGGTCAAGCCAAGAGCGGGTCAGCAGGAGAAGTGAGAAGCCCGGGAAGCGGGAGGAGTTTTGTCAGCCCTGTTGACACGGGCGGCGCAATGGTGACCCCGTTGCTTCCGCGCTGATGGGCGAGGCGGCACGTGCGGGTCGCCTGATGAGCGCACCCGACGGTAGGATCGCTGCCATCGCCCGCGTCCACTCGTCGCCGCTGGCGACGCGGGAAGTGGCGGACTTTCGCGAGACGGGCGTGGTGTTGGTGGATCCGTGGCGGGGCTGAGCGTGGGGATGCGTCAAAGCAAGACCTGACCGTCGCGCATGACCATCGCGTCGCTCGCTCGGCCAAGAAGTGAACCTGACCCCCTTGCGACCCCCTTGCGCTTAATGTCTTGATGTGAAGTTTAGATTTGACCCAGTCGTCTGCAGGTGGAGGAGAGCATCAGTGCACTTGGATTTAAGGGTGAAGAAGGAAAACGCTGTAAAGCCGTCGGAGGCAGAAGCCTTGCTGTTTTCCCTCGCGGATTTTCCCTTTCGAAATGCTGAGCTTTCCCTTCGTCATCCGTACAGCGCCTTTCAGGTCACGGCCAGCTCGCTTTCAGAAACGCTGGTAAGGCTGATGGAGCGAATAAAGTGCGAGTCGGCAAAGGGTTGGATATCCGAAGATCCAGAGATATCAAGCACCTCTAAAGAGTTGGCTGCACTTGTCGAGGATGCGGTTCATGCAGTTGTCGAGCATTTCGACTCCTGTAGGTCAATCTGCGCGGTGGTCGAGCGAAGTTTCGAGTCGAAAAAAGCAAAACAGATCGTCAGAGACTACAGTTCGTCAGTCAAGGCTGCGCGAGACTTCTCCGCCAATCAGGCCAATGCGATTAAGCACCGGCAAGCACGGATTCGTATCATCCAATTCTACGGCGCCAGTAGTCGCATCCCCGGCTACTTCGTTGAAGGTGTTTCCGAGGGGGGCTCTGTGGGGCCAGATCCAAAAATTCACAGGAGCAGCAAGAGTGCATTCTCAGCCAATCGGGCTGCTCGCCATTTCCTTGCTTCTGCGCTTTATGTGTCGCGCGTGCTCGCACATCTTGTGAGCGATGCCCTCGGCATTTCCGTTTCTCGTGAAAATGGATTTGGGGGTTTTGCGAAGGCTCTCGATCTCGCATTGGTGCTGCCCAATTCGATATTTCCTGACGAACGGGGTTCGGATATGGTGGCTTACAGGGCTTCAAAAAATGAACTCTTTGTCCAGTTCCCCTCGCCAAATAGAGCATGGGCGCATCCCGTGACCGGAATGAAGGTCATGACAACCTTGTCCGGAGACGGAATCACGAAAACTTTTGGGCTTCCGTACTTGTCTGCAACCAGTTAGCGGACGGTCAAAGCAAGCGCGCTTTCCGTCGCGTTTATCTCGGGGTGCTTGCGGCGAGCAGCACTCCCCAAGAGCGAAGATTCTGATCACCAAATCGGAGTAATGCTTGTGCTGCGGTTAGGGCCCTTTGAGGCATTGATAATTGTGTGCAGCAGCTTATTCCTATGTCGTCTCAATACAAATCCCCCGGATCCACATCCAAGCTCCACCGCACCCCTCGCCCGCTCTTCAACTCAAACAGCGCCGAGTTCCAAGCCCGCAACACCGCCTGCAGCCCCGGCCTCAGCTTCGCCGACAAGAGCATCTGCGCCCGCAACCGTCCCGCCCGTCGCGCCATCGGTGCCGGCATCGGCGCATGCACCTCGACGCTCAACGAAGGATCGGCTGACACCAAAGCCCGCGCCGCCGCATGCGCCTCCCGCATGAACAGCTGCAGCGCATCCTCCCGATGGCTGTCCACCCTCAGCAGCGCCAGATGCGCAAACGGCGGAAAGCCTGCAGCCTCGCGCTCCGCCAGTTCGAGCTTGGCAAAGGCCGGATAGCCGCCGGCCAGCAGGGTGGCCAGCAGCGGGTGGTCGGGGTGGTGGGTTTGCAGCAGCACTTGGCCTGGGGCCTGGGCGCGGCCGGCGCGGCCGCTGACTTGGATGAGGAGCTGGGCGAGTTTTTCGGCGGCGCGGAAGTCGGCGCTGAACAGGCCTTCGTCGATGGTCACCACCACCACCAGCGAGAGCTTGGCGAGGTCGTGACCCTTGGCCAGCATCTGGGTGCCGACGATCAGGCCGGCGCCTTGCCCCAGCGTGTCGAAGTGGCGGGCCAGGTCGCCGTGGTCGCGGGTGGTCTCGCTGTCGATGCGCACCAGCGGCACATCGGGGAAGCGTTCGGCGAGTGCGACTTCGACGCGCTCGGTGCCGGCACCCTGTGGCATCAGGGCCAGGCTGCCGCAGTCGGGGCAGGCCGTGGGCGCGCGCTCGCGGTGGCCGCAGTGGTGGCAGATCAGGCGGTCGCGGCCGTGCAGGGTCAGCGCCGCATCGCAGCGGCTGCAGTTGGCGCGGTAGCCGCAGTCGTGGCAGAGCAGGGCGGGTGCGTAGCCGCGGCGGTTGCGGAACACCAGCGCCTGTTCGCCGCGCTGCAGGCATTCGGCGATCGCCTGGAAGGCCGGCTCGCTGAGGCCGTGGGTCAGGCGCTGGCGGCGGGCGTCCAGCACGCGCACGTGCGGAGCGCGTGCGGCGGCGGCGCGCTTCTTCAAGTGCACATGGGCGAGGCGGCCGCTGCGCGCCAGCTGCAGGGTTTCCAGCGCCGGCGTGGCGCTGCCCAGCACCACCGGGATGCCGAGCGCCTTGCCGCGCACCAGGGCGAAGTCGCGGGCGTGGTAGCGGAAGCCGTCCTGCTGCTTGTAGCTGCTGTCGTGCTCCTCGTCGATGATGATCAGACCGGGCTGCGGCAGCGGCGCGAACACCGCCGACCGGGTGCCGACCAGCACGCGGGCCTCGCCGCGGCGCATGGCTGTCCAAGCGCGCGCGCGGGCGCCTTCGGCCATGCCGGAATGGAAGCTGTGCACCTCCACCGGCAGGCGCTGCTGGAAGCGCCGCAGGGTCTGCGGGGTGAGGCCGATCTCGGGCACCAGCACCAGGGCCTGCTCGCCGCGGGCCAGCGCAGCCTCGATGGCGTCCAGATACACCTCGGTCTTGCCCGAGCCGGTGACGCCTTCGATCAGGATCGGGTCGAACTGGCCGAGTGCCTGCTTGATGCGCTCGGCGGCGGCCGTCTGTTCGGGGTTGAGCGCGGGTGGGGCGCGCTCGGGTGATCTCTGAGCATTCGCGCCCAGGCATTCCTCGACAAAGCCGCGGCCCATCAGGCTGCGCAGGGCCGGGCGCCAGTCGGGCAGGCGCTGGTTCAGCGCAGCGGCATCCAGCGCGCCGGCTTCGGCCAGCCAGTCGGCAAGCTGGCGCGGGCGTCCACCCGCGCGCAGCTGGCGCAGGTTGGCGGCGCCAATCGCGGTCAATCGCCAGGCCAGCGGCGCGGTATCCGGCAATGGCTTGCCTTGGCGCAGGTCCACGGGCAGCGCGGCGGCCAGCACTTCGCCCAACGGCCTTTGGTAGTAGCCGGCGGCCCAGCGCAGGCTGGCCAGCAGCTCGCCGGCGATCAGCGGCTCGGTGTCGAGGCGTTCGCTCGCGGGTTTCAGCTTGCCCGGGTCGATCTCCGGCGGGCCGACCTCGGCGACCACGCCGATGGCCTGGCCGCGGCCGAAGGGCACGCGCACGCGGCAGCCGATCCAGCCGGCGTCCACCTGCGCCCGCGCCGGCGGGGCGTAATCGAACAATCGCGGCAGGGGCAGGGGCAGGGCGACGCGGAGGGCGGGCGCGGAGGGCATCGCGGCAGTGTAGCGGCCGCCGCCGGGGGCTTCGGAGGCATTCGGCTCCAGTTAGCCGCGCTCCTTGCAGTGTCATTTCACGAAAGTGGGCCAAGCGCCCGCCAGCGTGGAAGTTTTTCCCTTATCCACACGACCTGTGGATAAGTCGGTGGATGAAGCCCGGATGAAGGGCGCGACGGGGCCTTGGCGCTTGGCTTTCCGGGATTGTGGCTAATTTTTGACCATCCAAAAAAACATAGCAAAAACAGCAATTTAAGAATGCCGGCGCGATGGGCCTCGGGGGGCGTCCGGGATCCTGGGCGGTCCAGCGGCGGTACGCGGCGGGGTTCGAAGACCTGTGCACAAGTCAATCCCCGTGGAAGCGCTGCAGATTGGCGGGAGAGCAGGTTCGTGACGGCTGTCAAGCTGCCGAGCAACGAAGTTCGGCGTCTGCCGGCGGCGGCCATCGGGGTGTCAGCGGGTACACTCCCGGCCCCATCCGCCACCCCGGACATCGCTGTGCCTGCAGGTCCCCTCGCCGCCATTGAGCCCGCTGCGCTGTGCGCGGCCTGGTGGAGGCTGGAGCGCGGCAGCGAAGCGCCGCCCGAGGCGGTGGCGCAGGGCGACTGGCTGGAACTGCACGCCGCGCTGATCGCCAGCCGCGGCAGCGGCGCGCAGCCGCGCCTGCCCGAGCCCTGCCCCGCCGTCTTGCAGGAGTGGGCGCGTTTCCCCGCGGGAATGCGCGATCTGCTGGTGCTGCGCGAGGTCGGCGGCCTGCCGCTGTCGGAGTTCGCGCAGCGCTGGTCGCTCAGCCCGGAGGCGCCCATGCGGGCGTTCCGGGCAGCTGCAGGCGCGCTGGACGAGAGCTGCGGCTCGCACTGGCCGCAGGCCTTGGCCGAAGCCTTTGCCGCACTGGCCCAGCCGGCGCCGCCGCTGGCGCTGCTGCGTGCGGCGGTGGAGTCGGTCGAGCCGGCGCGGCCCGAGCAGCCTGCGGCGGGCCACCTGGGCGCTGCGGGCCGCGCGGATCGCCCAGCCGCTACGGCGCGCAGTGCGCCGGCATCTGCGACCGCCAGCGGAGCACGTCGGCGCTGGCCGCTGCTGCTGGCCTGCGCGCTGCTGGTCGCGGCCCTGGGCTGGGCGCTCAAGCCCGGGCTGGACCCCGTGCAGCAGCGCCTGCAGGCGCCGCCGGCACCTCCTCTGGTGATCGAGGAGACGGTGCCGCTGTCCTCGCCCGATTTCGGCCTGTGGGCGGACGCCGCCGACTACGCCCTGCTGGAAGCGCTCGACCTGATGCTGTGGCGCGCCCAGGAAGCGGGTGCGGGAATCGCCTCGGTGGCGCCGCAGACCCTGCCGGGAGGAGCGCTGCCGACGCCGGCCGAAAGCGCGGTGCTGGCCCCCTGGGCCGGCGCCTGGGCGGGGCTCGATCCGGCCCGGCAGGCGCTGCTGGCGACCAATGCTGCCCGCTGGGAGGCGATGGACGAGGCCGAGCGCCAGCGCTTCGAGGCTCGCCGCGAGGCCTTCGCGGCGCTGCCGCCGCTGCAGCGCGCCGCCCTGCGCGAGCGCTACCTCGCCTGGGCGCAGCTGCCGCCCGCGCTGCAGGCCGAGCTGCTGTCGCTGTGGTCCGACTATCTGGCGGCAGCGCCCGAGGTGCAGGCGCGCCTGCGCGAGGCCTTCCAGCAGCTGCCGGATGCCGTGCGCCGCGGCCTGCTGGCCGGCAAGCCGCCGGAGCTGGCGGCCACTGCCCGCGCCGCGTTTGGCTTCGTGGCCGAGGAGGTGCGCGAGCCCACCCTGGAAATGCTGCGCGGGCTGGAAGATCCCGAGCTGCGCCTGCTGGAGGCGATGGGCCGACGCCTGGACAGCTCCGGCCGCGAGCGGCTGCGCGAAGAGCTGCTGGCGGCGCCACCGGCCGAGCGCGCCGCGCGCGTACGCAGCGCCGCGCGCGCCGTGGGGCTGGGTCCGTAGCCGCCCCGGCTGCCCTACATCACCACCACGCTGACCAGCAGGGCGATCACGATGCCGAGGCTCAGCAGGATCATGTAGATCGTGCCCAGCACGCAGTACTTCAGCAGGGTCAGGATCCAGCCCTGGCCGTAGACGCGCTTCTGCATCAGCAGCAGGTACAGCGGCATCCAGACCAGCAGGGCGGTCTCCACCCAGCCCAGTGCCGCGTGCACCAGGCCCTCGCCCAGGGCCTGCCTGGCCAGGGTGTTGGCGGCAAGGATCAGGATCGCCAGGCTCAGGAAGGCATGGCTGTGCAGCGCCACCACCAGGTGCTCCATGTACAGCCGGCGCTTGAACAGGTAGGCCGGCTTGAGCAGCAGGGCGAAGATCGGCACCAGCACGAACAGCACCTGCGGCAGGGCGTCCATCACCGCCTCGCCCAGCCGGCGCCGGGCCTCGCGGGTGTCGCGCAGCTGGGTGAGGTTGTCCACGCCGCGTGCGACCCAGGCGTTGAGCTGGCGATTGCCGGCCTCGGGCAGCCAGCGCAGGCGCAGCGGGTTGGTGTCCGTGCTCCAGGGCTGCCCGCCGATGTTGATCTCGAGGCTGCCGCGGGCTGGCGCGGCGGGCGTCTCCTCGCCTGATTCGAGCTGGGCGATGCGCTGGTCGGCGGCCTCCTGCACCGCACGGCGCGCCTGATCCAGGCCCTCCGACAGCCCCGGCACGGCGCTGCTCCTGGCGCTGCTGCGGTCTATGCCGGCCAGCGCTGCGTCGCGCCGGGCGATCACCTCCTCGACCGTGCCGGCACTCGCGATGTCGCTGCCGCTTACGCTGCTGTCCTCCACGCTGGAGTCCACCGTGCAGCGCGTCAGCAGGAAAGCGAACAGGCAGGTGAACACGAACAGCCGCACCGGGCTGACATAGCGCACCCGGCGCCCGGCGAAGTATTCGAGGCTCAGGTGGCCGGGCTTGAACAGCAGCGGCCCCAGGGTGCGGAAGATGCGGCCGTCGACATTGAACACGGTGTCGGCGAAGTCGCCGAGGATCGAGCTGAAGTGCCGCACCAGGCCCTTGGTGGGTTGGCCGCAGGCATGGCAGTGCTCGCCGTAGAGGGGTTCGCCGCAGTTCTGGCAGCGTCGCGCCGGCGGCTGGGCTTCGGCGGCGACGACGCCAGCGCTGGGGACGGGGTGCGTTTCCATGCCGGGCACTCGCTGCAGGCGGGAACGGCCCCGCGCCGCCGCGTACCATAGCGCCCCCGCCGCTGCGGCCGCCACGCAATGCCGTCCCCCCGACCCCGCCAGCGCCGCCTCGGCTCCGAGGTGGTCGCCACTGCCGTTCTCGCCCTGCCGCTGGTGCTGGGCCAGCTCTCGTCGATGATGATGAACGTCATCGACACGGTGCTGGCCGGCTGGCATTCGGCGCTGACCCAGGCCGCGGTGGCGATCGGCACCGCGGTCTGGTCGATCGCGATCCTGGTGGTGATCGGGGTGCTGATGGCGATCCCGCCCAGCGTGGCCCAGCTCGACGGCGCCGGCCGCCGCGCCGAGATCGGCCCGCTGTTCCGCCAGGCCGTGTGGCTGGCGCTGGGCCTGGGCCTGCTGCTGTGGGTCTTCATCGCCAACGCGCAATGGCTGCTGGCCTGGGCCGGCGTGGCCGAAGAGGTGCGGCCGCAGGCCCTGGGCTTCCTGCGCGGGGTGGCGCCGGGAGCGCCGGCGCTGGCCCTGTACTTCGCCTTCCGCTACCTGAGCGAGGGCGTGTCGCTGACCAAGCCGACCATGGTGATCGGCATTGGCGGGCTGTTCCTGCTGGCGCCGCTGGGCTATGCCCTGATGTTCGGCCGCCTCGGCGCGGCCGAGCTGGGTGCGCACGGGCTGGGCATCGCCACCGCCTGCACCCTGTGGGCGCAGGCCTTCACCTACGGGCTGTGGCTCAGCCGCGGCGCCGGCTATGCCGACCTTGGCCTGTTCTCGGGCTTCGAGTGGCCGCGCTGGGCGCCGATCGCCGAGCTGCTGCGGATCGGCCTGCCGATGGGCTTCTCTGTGTTCATGGAGGGCAGCCTGTTCGTGGCCACCGCGCTGATCATCGGCAGCCTGGGCACCCTGCAGACCGCCGCCCACCAGGTCGCGGTCAACCTGGCTTCGGTGGCCTTCATGATCCCGCTCGGCGTGGCGATGGCGACCACGGTGCGGGTGGGCAATGCCATGGGCCGCGGCGACCACGCAGGCGTGGGCTGGGCCGGTGCTGCCGGCTATACGATCACCGCCGCCACCCAGCTGGCCTCGGCGCTGGTGCTGCTGTTCGGCGCCAGCTTCATCGCCGGCCTGTGGACCCGTGATGCCGCGGTGGCCGCGCTGGCCGCGCAGCTGATGGTGCTGGCCGCGGCCTTCCAGTTCTCCGACGGCCTGCAGGCGGCCTCGGCCGGCGCCCTGCGCGGGCTCAAGGACACCCGCGTACCGGCCTTGATCACGGTCACCGCTTACTGGGGCCTGGGCATGCCGCTGGGCTACTGGCTGGGTATCGTGCAGGGGCAGGGCGCGCACGGCATGTGGTACGGGCTGATCCTGGGCCTGACTGCCGCCGCCCTGTTGTTGACCGCCCGCTTCCTGCGCCTGGCCAAACGCCTGCGCCGGCACGGCAGCCTCACCCGTCCGGCATGACCATCCGGGCTTGCAAGCGCGGTCACGGGGCGGCACCGTGGTGCGTCCAACCCGCCCCGCCGGCGCGGCAGCCCGGCTTCATTCCCGAAAGCGAACACCCATGAGCGATCGAAAGCGCGGTGCCTTCCTCAACTTCGTCCTGTTCAGCTGGGACGCCCTCAACTTCAGCCGCCGGCTGATCCTGAACCTCCTGTTCCTGGGCCTGATCGCCCTGCTCGTGTTCGCCAGCCTGCGCGGCGGCCCCAAGCTGGAGGACCGCAGCGCCTTCGTGCTGGCGCCGCAGGGCCGGATCGTCGAGCAGTTCACCGCCGACCCGGTGTCGCGCGCACTGGCGCCGCTGACCGGTGGCCAGGTGCAGGAGGTGCAGCTGCGCGACCTGGTGCGCGCCATCGACGGCGCGGCCGCCGACAAGCGCATCGAGCGCATGTATCTGCGGGTCGACCGGCTGCAGGGCGGCGGCTTCGCGGCCCTGCGCGAAGTCGGCGCGGCGCTGTCGCGATTCAAGGAAAGCGGCAAGCAGATCGTGGCCTACGCGGATTCCATGAGCCAGGGCGGCTACTACCTGGCCGCGCATGCCGACGAGGTCTACCTGCATCCGTCCGGCACCGCCCTGCTGGAGGGCATCGGCCGCTACCGGCCGTATTACCGCGAGGGCCTGCAGGACAAGCTCGGCGTTACCGTGCACCTGTTCAAGGTCGGCGAGTACAAGAGCGCCGCCGAGCCCTACGTGCTCGATGGCCCCTCCGATGAAGCCAACGAGGCCGACCTGTTCTGGATGAACGACCTGTGGACCCGCTACCTCGACGAGGTCGCCGCGCTGCGTGGGCTGGATGCCGCCGAGCTGTCGGCGCGCATCAATGCGCTGGATGTAGAGGTCGAGGCGGTGCAGGGCGACCTCGGCCGCCTGGCCGTGGAAATGGGCCTGGTCGACGGCCTCAAGACCATCGACGAGGTGCGCGCGCTGATGATCGAGCGCGGCGTCGAGGACACGAAGAACAACACCTTCCGCCAGGTCGACCTGCAGGCTTACCTGGGCTTCCTCGACCGCGAGGCCTCGCCCTTCGACCGTCGCCCGCAGGTGGCGGTGGTGGTGGCCCAGGGCGCGATCACCGACGGCCAGCAGCCGCCGGGATCGGTCGGTGGCGTCTCCACCTCGGCGCTGATCCGCAAGGCCCGAGAGGACGACAAGGTCAAGGCCCTGGTGCTGCGCGTCGACTCGCCTGGCGGCGGCGTGTTTCCGTCGGAGCAGATCCGTCGCGAGGTCGAGCTGACCCGCGCCGCCGGCAAGCCGGTGGTGGTGTCGATGGCGAACGTGGCCGCGTCCGGCGGCTACTGGATCTCGATGAATGCCAACACCATTTATGCCGACCCCAGCACGATCACCGGCTCGATCGGCATCTTCGGCCTGTTCATGACCGCCGAGCAGGCGCTGGAGCGTATCGGCGTCCGCACCGGTGGCGTCGGCACCACGCCGATCGCGGGTGCCTTCGATCTGACCCGTCCGCTCGACCCCATGGTCGGCCGCATCATCCAGTCGGTGATCGAAGACGGCTACCGCGACTTCATCGGCCGCGTCGCCGAGGCCCGTGGCAAGAGCTACGACGAGGCCGATGCGGTGGGGCGCGGCCGCGTCTGGAGCGGCGCCCAGGCGCTGGAGCTGGGCCTGGTCGACCAGCTTGGCGGCCTGCGCGATGCCGTGGCCGAAGCGGCGCGGCTGGCCGAACTGGAGGAGGGCGCCTTCGCCCTCAACTATGTCGAGCGCGAGCGTTCGCCCTTCGAGCAGTTCCTGGCCAGCCTCGGCCGCAACGCCACCGCACAGGCCGTGGCCCAGCGCATCGGCCTGCCCGAGGCCTGGGTGCAGCAGCCGATGCTGCGGCGGCTGGTGGAAGACCTGGAGCTGATCGCTCCCGCCAGCAGCGGACTGCCGGTGCGGGTGATGGCGCACTGCCTCTGCGAAATCGATTGATCGCCGGTACTGCGGGCCCGCCTTGCGAGGGCGGGTCCGCAGCGTCGCAAGGTTCCGCGAGGCGGCCCGCACGGTCGACATCGGCGCTGATCTGCCTGCGGAATCCTGCGAATGTGACGGCATCCACCCTGCCCGCAGTTGCGGCCGGGTGCCCAACCCGGTAGCGTTGCAAGGCTTTGCTGCCCCAAATTCGGATACCCCATGCTGTTCCAGCACGTCTCCATCGCCAGCGTGGCGCACATCGACGCCCCGCATTCGCTGAGCTCGGCGGAAATCAACGAGCGCCTGCGCCCCACGCTTGAGCGCCTCAACATCCGCGCCGACGTGCTGCAGGACATCGCCGGCATCCGCGCACGCCGCATGTGGGACGACGACGTGCTTGCCTCGGATGCCGCGACCATGGCGGCCGAGAAGGCCCTGGCCGAAGCCGGCATCGAGCGCGCCCGCATCGGCCTGCTGGTCAATACCTCGGTCAGCCGCGATTTCCTGGAGCCGTCCACGGCCAGCATCGTCAGCGGCAACCTCGGCCTGGCCGAGACCTGCCAGAACTTCGACGTCGCCAATGCCTGCCTGGCCTTCCTGAACGGCATGGACATCGCCAGCCGCATGATCGAGCGCGGCGAGATCGACTACGCCCTGGTGGTGGACGGCGAGACCGCCAACCTGGTCTACAAGAAGACCATCGAGCGCATGCTGAGCCCGACCATCACCGATGAGGAGTTCCGCAGTGAGCTCGCGTCGCTGACCCTGGGCTGCGGTGCCGCCGCCATGGTGCTGGCCCGCCGCGAACTGGCCCCGGACGCCCCGCGCTACCGCGGCGGCGTCACTCGCGCGGCCACGCAGTGGAACAACCTCTGCCGCGGCAACCTCGACCGCATGGTGACCGACACCAAGATGCTGCTGATCGAGGGCATGAAGCTGGCGCAGCTGACCTTCGTCGCGGCGCGCCAGGCGCTGGGCTGGGTGGTCGACGAGCTCGACGAGTTCGTGGTGCACCAGGTCAGCCGCGTGCACACCGAGGCCCTGCTCAAGACCTTCGGCATCGACCCCAGCAAGGTCCACACCATCTTCCAGGAACACGGCAACATCGGCCCGGCCTCGGTGCCGATCGTGCTGTCCAAGCTCAAGGAGATGGGCCGCCTGCGCAAGGGCCAGCGCATCGCCCTGCTGGGCATCGGCTCCGGCCTCAACTGTTCGATGGCCGAGGTGGTCTGGTAAGCGGCTGCAGCTGTCGTCGATGATCCGAACGCCCCGGCCCGCAAGGCCGGGGCGTTTTGCTTCGTGCAGAGATCCGCAGCGTAGCAGCCGCTGGAAACGAGCCCGGTCGAGCCGCCGCTAGCCCGGATTTCTCGTGTTGCTTGCCGATGACCCACGAGGGTCTCGAGCCTCAGAAGCAGGAGTCCTATGCACTCTTGTGCCGCAGGGGACTCGCGGCATGATCGTATGCAGGCCAGAAAACTCTGGGCTTGGCTGGAAGTATTCGCATTCCAACAGCACCACTGGCGCCCAGCAGATCTGATCGCGTGCATCGCGAGCGTATGTGATCAGCGCACGACGCTGTACCGGTCACTACGTACGACAGATCTCGTTGACATGCCCAAGAATGGGGTCTAGGCTGAACCTACTGGTCCCTGACCAGATGTCCCTGCAGGTGCATCCGACCTGTGAACGTGCAAACCTTTTTTTGGGGAGACTCCGAGATGGTCCGATTTATCCAGCCTGCAGTGCTACTTCTGCTGCTTGCCCTGTTACCGCATTGGGCGGCGGCATCAGCCACCTATGTCCAGCCGCTTGGCGAAGCTTTCCTCGAAGAGCGCGCCAAGGTGATGAAGGACATCGAATCCGGGCGTTTCGCCAAACTCAGCGAGGAGAATCGAGTTTTGGTGCTGCGGCTGCTGGATGAGATGGCTGCCACGCTTGAGGGGATCGCCGATATTCGCCAGATTCAACCCGAGGTGCGCTCTCGCCTGCTCAACCAGCAGCACCAAGTGAACAACCTTTTGACGAGTGCCGACCCGGATCAGCGCGTGGTCTGCCGCCGGGAGCGTTCGGTGGGCAGTCATTTCCCGGTGAACAAGTGCGCCACCGTTGCCGAGTGGAGGATGATCGTGGCCGGGACGCGCGAGAAGATGGAGCGCAGGCGCAATCCCTGCCTGACTTATGAAGGCGAGCGATGCACGCCCGCATCGGATATGGCTTTCGAGAATTTGGCAGAGTAGGGTTTCGGGGCATCTCGCCGCACCCTCACGGGGGCCGCGGTGGTCTGGTAAGCGGCTGCAGCCGTCGTCGACAACCCGAGCGCTCCGGCCCGCAAGGTCGGGGCGTTCTGCATTTTTGGCTTCTTGCGCCAAGCCGCGGTCGCGTGATCGAAGGCTCGCTTGGGCGGTTCGGAGGCATGGGGCATTGGCGATCCAGCAGAGGATCGGAGCCGTAGGACGTGCGCGAGTGCTTCGCAGAGACCCCGTGCCGGCGCACGTCTACCGTTTCATACGTACGATGGCGCTCGTTGACTTTGCGGGATACCGGAACTAGAGTGGTGGCACTGGCCTCTGCCAGATCTCCATGCAGGCGCGTTCAGCCTGTGAGCCTGTAGACCATTCAAGGAGACCACCCGCATGTTCAGGCTGATCAAGCCTGCCCTACTGTTCCTGCTCTTGACCCTGTCGGCTCAGTGGGCGGGTGCGTCCGCTACCTATGTCCAGCCACTGGGTGAAGCCTTCCTGGAAGAGCGCGACAAGGTGCTGCAGGACATCGAATCAGGGCGATTCGCGCAACTCAGCCAAGAGGATCGGGCCACGGTACTGCGGCTGCTGGATGAGATGGCTGGCACGCTGGAGGGGATCGCCGACGTCCGCCAGATTGAACCCGCGGTCCGCACACGCCTCCTCAACCAGCAACACGAAGTCAATAACCTGCTGACCAGCGCGGACCCCGATCAGCGTCTGGTGTGCCGACGTGAGCGCTCGGTAGGCAGTCATTTCCCGGTCAACAAGTGCGCCACCGTTGCCGAGTGGCGGGCGATCACGGCCGGGACGCGCGAGAAGATGGAGCGCAGGCGTAATCCCTGCCTGGGTAACGGTGGGCGATGCTCGGGCGGATCGGATGTGGTCTCCGGCGGATAAGCGGAGTAGGGCTCTGGGGCGCCTCGCCGCACCGTCTCGGGAGCCGGTGGGGTGCCGCGGACTGAGGACATGTGAGACCCTCCGCCTGCTGCGGCGGCCGCTGGACGCCCGTGGCGGCAGCGCGCTACGCGAATCCTGCGGTCACCGCTTCGCCGGACTTCATTGGATTCGCCTACCGCGCCTTGCCACGAGCGCCCAGCAACGCCCTCGCGACGGCCTCTGGATTTTTTACACACGCTGTAAGACCAGCTTGGTGACTCCATGACCGATGCCATCCCAACCGATGCGGAACTCGCCATCCTCAACGTGCTCTGGCGTCGGGGCCGAGCCACGGTGCGAGAGGTGTACGACGATCTCTACCGGGAAGCCGGCGGTGGGTACACAACTGCGCTGAAGATGCTGCAGATCATGCATTCCAAGGGCTTGGTGCAGCGCAGCCGAGAGGGCTTGGCGCACGTCTACTACGCTGTCGTTGAACGTTCCGAGACCCAGCGTGAGCTGGTCTCGGACCTGGTGACCCGCGCCTTCGACGGCAGTCCCTCGAAGCTGGTTCTGCAGGCACTTGGGGGGGCTCCCAAGGCCACCAGGGAGGAGCTGCAGGCAATCGTGGAGCTTATCCAGCGAATGCAGGGCGATCATGAGCGCTGAGTTCCCAATCGATCTGCTGGCATGGATTGAACTGCTTGGCAGGGCTTTGCTGCATTTCCTCTGGCAGGGTCTCCTGATCGCATTTGTCTACCGCATCGGCCGATCCGCTCTGGAGCTACGGGGGCCGGCGGCGCAGGCGGTTTGCGGGCAGGCGGCGTTCGGGCTTTTCGCACTGGCGCCTTTTCTGACCTTGGGGCTGCTGGCAAGCGGCCGCGGCGCAGCGGGCATGAGTGCAAGCGAGTTCGACCCCGGAACCGCCATCGACGCATCCGTGCCATGGGAGCCCTGGTCTCCGGAAGCCGCCTCGCTACCCTTGCTGTGGCTGGTGGTCGCGCTCTGGAGCAGCGGCGTGCTGGGGCTTTCCCTGCGCAATCTCCTGGCGTGGCGACGCGACGCTCGCTTGGTGGCTGCGGCTCGCCCAGCCCCAACGGAGCTGCAGCGTCACTGCGCGAGGCTCGCAGCGCGACTCCAGCTCCAGATCGTTCCCGAACTCCGTGAACTGGTCGGGCTTGCGACCCCTTGCCTGGTGGGATGGTTGCGCCCTGTGATCTTGCTGCCGCTGGGTCTGGCCACGCGCCTGCCAGCAGCTCAACTGGAGGCGCTGATGCTCCACGAACTCGCCCACCTGCGGCGCGTGGACTACCTCGCCAACCTCGTCCAGACCGCCATCGAGACCTTGCTGTTCTACCACCCGGCGGTGCACTGGGTGGGTCGTCAGCTGCGCGCGGACCGGGAGCGCGCCTGCGACGATCTCGTGCTGGATGCGCGCGTGGATCGAATGGACTATGCCCGCGCACTCGCCAACCTCGAGCTCGGCCGTCAGGCTCTGCCGGTGCTGGCGCTTGCAGCCAGCGGCGGTGCGCTGCTCGGCCGCATCGAGCGCATCCTGAGGGCGGATACAGCCCAGGCCCGCGGAGTGGGCCGACTCGCCTCGACCGACCGACGTTTGCCCACCCTGCTTGCGCTCGGCTGCGCGGCGCTGCTCGGCGTGGTCGCACTGCAACGTGCGGAGCACTCGGCAATGGAGCTTGCGCTTGAGCTGGGCAGCGCGCGGCTGCCCATTGAGCCCATCACCCTCAAGCCGCCGACCTTACAGGCGGAACTCCCCCTGTGGCGCCGCATCGAGACCCTCCCACAGCCGGGCGTCCAACGCCCAACTCCGGTCATCAGCGACTCCGCGCAGCCTCGGGAAGTCGTGCCCGCATTGGACGAGCCCGACCGTCGGGCCCCGGCGCATGCGCAGGCCTTGCAGAACACTCCGGCGCAGTCTCATCCAGTTCCCACTCTGGCGACGCACCCACCCGCTGTGATTTCGCTGGCGCCATCGCCAGGCCAGGGCGCGACCGTACGCGATGAACCTCCAGCTGTGTTGGAGCCGAGGTTGTTGCGGGGCGGTGCGCCCGCCTATCCCCGGCGCGCGCGCATCAATGGGCAGGAGGGTCAGGTCGTCCTGTCATTCGCCGTAGACCAGAGCGGACGCGCCCGCGATATCCAGATCGAATCCGCCAGTCCGGCTGGGGTGTTCGAGGCGGCAGCGCGCAGCGCACTCCGGGAGGCCGAGTTCGCGTACCAGCCGGAGTTCGCTGGGCGGGTGTTCCGGCGGAGCTTCGATTTTCGCCTGGCCGATCCTTCGGAAGCGATCGACGCAGCGCCATTGTTCGGCCGCTGCGAGCCCACCGTCGGCACGCGTATCTGCCGGGAACGCTGAGCACCTGCAAAAACTGTCTGCCCGCCGCGGGATCTTCCGGGCGTGTTTTCCAGCAGAGCGCAGCTGGAACGCTACGGCTGCTGGCCTGCAAGCGTCTTCGCGCACGCGCAGCGCGCGCCTGCACAAACGCCCAGCGGCGCCATTACTGCGACGACTGGGCTTCAAGGCCTGGAGACCGCCTGCGCGGCGTCCGGCCTTGCTGGCCGGACGCCGCAGCCACCGATCAGGGGAACTGACCCAGCGCCTGATGGGTGTTGCTCGGCAGGGCGCCCAGCTCCACGTGCACGTAGTTGCGCACCAGGTTCTGCAGGGTGGTAGCGCTCAGCGGTGCACCGCTGGTGGCCCAGAACCACCAGGCCCGCGGGGCCGGGGCGCTGACGTGGGCGGCGCACTGGTAGTTGCGCGCCACCGCGGCAAACCAGGCCGCACTGTCGATGTTGCCCCAGCTTTCGCTGTCGCCGCCGTAGCCGCGACCGTAGACCTTGGAGAAGGTCTCCAGCTGGAACAGATGGGTCTGGTTGGGCAGCAGGGTGATCGGCGAACTGCCGGCGGTGTCCCAGGCGACGTACATGTCCTGCTGGCGGCTGCCCTGGTTGCCCTCGCGCTTGATCAGGCCGAACAGGGCCGTGATGGTGTCGTTGACCAGGTTGCCCTGCAGCAGGCTGGCGGCCGAGCTGCCGTCCATCGCCACCGTCAGGCCGACCTGGGCGATCGTGCTCAGCACCTGGATCAGGGCCTGCGACTGCCAGTTGGAGCTGGTGTAACCCGATACCGCCACGCCCTTGGAAAACAGCGTCTGCATCGGCGCCGGGCCCGGAGGGTCATAGCGCAGGCGGGCCAGGTCGGCGGCCAGGGAGCGTGCTTCCTTGGACCACGGGCCGCCGTAGGCCACCCGCTGGTGGACACGGCTGCCGTAGCTGATGCGGCTGGCGAGCTGGCCGCTGCAGGTGTTGCCGCCACACTCGACGCCACCGGGCTGGCCGTTCTGCGTGCACAGCATGCGCACGCGCATCTCGGCGTAGTTGGTGTTCTTGCTGCGCTCGACCTCATAGGTGGTGTGACGGCTGCGGCGGTAGAAGTTGATGTCCTTGGCCGCACCGCGCGCGGCGACGTAGTAGTTCAGCTGCTGGCGCTTGGTGGGCAGGCTGCCCCAGGAGTGGTTGAGGTTCTCGTTGATCTCCACCTGCCAGGGGTCCGGCTGGTGCGGGAAGCTGGCGATGGTCCAGCAGGCGCAGTTCTTCAGGGGCTCCCAGGGCAGCAGGACGCCGATCAGCCCGCGCACCTCGCGGGTCAGGGCCTCGTCGCCGAGGCTTTCGACGAAGGCCTCCAGCGGCACCCCGCGCGAGGCCGGGCTGGGCGCTTCGCGCTCGAAGGCCGCCACCAGCTCCGGCTGCCGCCCGCGCGCCCAGCGCTCGAACTCGAGCCCGGCCGGCTTCAGCTCGGTCTGCAGCCGGGCATAGTCCTGCTCGTGCCCGGCAATCATCAGGGCCAAGGCTTCGGCATCGTTCAGCGCCTCGGCCGGCAGGGTCTCGCTGATGCCGGCATGCGCTTCCGGGTAGGCCGAGCGCAGATGCTCCAGCAGGCTGTTCCCGCGCAGGGCCGGGCGCAGATCACGCACATAGGCCTGCAGGGCCTCGGGGTGGGTTTCCAGCGCCAGCAGCTCCAGGCTGGCGGCCGGGTCAGACCAGTGCTCCAGGGCCAGCATCAGCGACTCCGACACCAGCAGCGGCGCATCCCCGGCGCGCCCCTCGTCGGCCGCCAGGGCGGTCCCGCCCGGCGTGGCCGCCAACAGGCCCAGCAACACGGCACCGGCCGCGGCCGGCATGACACGATGGATCAAGCTGTTCATTCCTGTTCCTCCCCGCAGGGGACGGGCGCGTCGGGCGCCCGTCCGATGGCTATGGCTGCCGGCTGGCAGCGGAAGCCACGCTAGGGGGCCCGGGCCTGCGCCAACAGGGCCGATGCGGGAACATCCGGGAACAGAACGGGAATGTGAGCGACCAAGTGTGAGCGCGCTCATGCAACGGCTGCGCAGCCGATCACGCCTTGCTGGCCAGGGGCAACCAAGGGCAGGGCGTGCTTGCCCGCGCCCCGCCGGGTGTGCATGACGGCGGGCAGGCCCTCAGGCCAGCAGGCGCTCCAGCATCTCGCGGCTGTCCCTGGACAGATCCTGGGCGGCCAGCTCGCGCAGGCCGGCCTCGATCCGCGACTGGCGACCGGCGTCGAAGCGCCGCCAGGCTTCCAGTGCGCCCAGCAGGCGCGCCGCCACCTGCGGGTTGATCGCATCCAGCGCGGGCGCCTGCGCGAACAGCAGGCGGTAGCCGGCGCCGTCACCGCGATGGAAGGCCGCCGGGTTGCCGCGCGCGAAGCTGCCCAGCAGGGCGCGCACGCGGTTGGGGTTGCGCGGCAGCCAGTGCGGCCCGTCCAGCAGCCCCAGCACGGCCTCCAGCGCTTCCGGCCGCGGGCAGGTGGCGACCGCGGCGATCCATTTGTCGTTGAGCAGCAGGTCCTCGCCGATCCGCGCCTGGAAGGCGGCCAGCGCGGCCTCGGCCTGCGGGGCCGCGCCGTGCAGCAGGGCGGCCAGCGCCGCCAGCCGGTCGGTCAGGGTGGCGGCGGCTTCGAACTGGGCGAAGGCGCGCTCGCCGGTGGGCTCCAGCAGGGCCAGCGCCTTCAGGCAGACGTTCTTCAGGCGGCGCGCCGCTGCCGCTGCGGAATCCAGCGCCGCCGGATCCCCCACAGCCAGCGCCGCGTAGCGGGCAGCCAGCAACCCGGCGTGGTCCTGCGCCAGCCGCAGCTGCAGGCGACGGCGCGCGTCCAGCAGGGCATCGATATCGACCTGCGGGCGCGCATCGACCAGCACCTCGAACTCCGGCAGCTGCCAGCACAGGGCGACGAAGCTGGGATCCTGCCCTGTATCCGCCAGCAGGGCGCCGAGCGCGCCGGACAGGGCGTCCGCATGGGCCTCGGAGCCGTCCAGCAGGGCGGTCTCGGCCAGGCACTGCAGGGCATCCCAGCGGCACAGCGGGTCGCGCTCGATCCGCGCCAGCCGCGCCAGCTGCGCGGGCGTGTGCTGGAAGCGCAGCCGCACCGGCGCCGACAGGCCCTGCAGGAAGCTCGGCAGCGGCTCCGCCTCGATGCCCTCGAACACCAGCCGGTGGCGGGGCTGCCGCAGCTCGATCAGGCCGGGGCGCACTTCGGCATCGCCGCTGGGCAGGCCCGGCAGCGGGGCGTCGTCGGCGCCGTACAGGGCGAAGGCCAGCGGGATGTGCAGGGGCTGCTTGTCGGCCTGGTCGGGCGTGGCCGCGGTGTGCTGCTCGATCTCCAGGGTGTAGCGCCGGGCCTGTGCATCGAACTGGCCCTCGATGCGCAGCTCCGGTGTGCCGCTCTGCGCGTACCAGCGCTCGAACTGCACGAGGTCGCGGCCGCTGGCCTCGCGCATGGCGTCGAGGAAAGCATCGACGCTGGCGGCTTGGCCGTCCCAGCGCGCGAAGTAGAGGTCGCAGCCGCGGCGGAAGGTCTGCTCGCCGAGCAGGGTGTGCAGCATGCGCACCAGCTCGGCGCCCTTCTCGTAGACGGTGGCTGTGTAGAAGTTGTTGATCTCGCGGTAGCTCTCCGGCCGCACCGGATGCGCCAGCGCGCCGGCGTCCTCGGGGAACTGGCGCATCCGCAGCAGGCGCACGTCCTCGATGCGCTTGACCGCGCGCGAGCGCAGGTCGGCGGTGAACTCCTGGTCGCGGAACACGGTAAAGCCTTCCTTCAGCGACAGCTGGAACCAGTCGCGCACGGTGACGCGGTTGCCGCTCCAGTTGTGGAAGTACTCGTGGCCGATCACCGACTCCACCGCCTCGAAGTCCGCGTCGGTGGCGCTGTCGATGTCGGCCAGGATGTAGCGCGCATTGAAGATGTTGAGGCCCTTGTTCTCCATCGCGCCCATGGTGAAATCCTGGGCGGCGACGATGTTGAACACGTCGAGGTCGTAGCAGCGGCCGAAGCGCTGCTCGTCCCAGCGCATCGCCCGCAGCGTGGCGCCCAGCGCGTACTCGCAGCGCGGCGCGAAGCCCGGCTCGGCCCAGACGTTGACCTCTACGTGGCGGCCCTCGGCGGTGATGAAGGGCGCCGACACCCGCTCCATGCGTCCGGCGGCGACCGCGAACAGATAGCAGGGCTTGGGATACGGGTCCTGCCAGCGCGCGTAGTGGCGGCCGCTCTCCAGATCACCGCTGCCGGCCGGGTTGCCGTTGGCCAGCAGTACCGGATAGCGGCTGCGCTCCGCGCGCAGCTCCACTGCATACACGCTGAGCACGTCCGGGCGGTCGATGAAGAAGGTGATGCGGCGAAAGCCCTCGGCCTCGCACTGGGTCAGCAGCAGGGCGCCGCTGGTGTACAGACCTTCCAGCGCGGTGTTGGCGGACGGTGCGATCGCCACCCGGCTGCGCAGCAGGCAGGCACGCTGTACGCCCGGCAGCTCCAGGCGGCCGCCCTGGTAGCGGTACTCGTCCGGCGCGAGCACGCGGCCGTCGATCGACAGCTCCAGCAGCTCCAGGCCCTCGCCATCGAGCACCAGCGGCGCACCGGGCTGGGCAGGGTCCGGCTCCAGCGCCAGCTCGGCCTCGACCACGCTGCGCTCTTCGTCCAGCTCGAACACCAGCCCGACCCGCGGGATCCGCCAGGCCGGCGGGCGGTAGTCGAGGCGGTGGATAGGCGAGGCGGCGTCGAGGCCCTGCATGGTTCTTCCAGGAGGCTGTAGAGGACCGCCAAGAGTGCCACGAGCGGCGGGGACACGCCGAGCGTGGGACTGTGGCGAAGCTGTAGCCTGCTCCTGCTCCTGCTCCTGCTCCGGCATCATCCGTACATGCCCGCCCCACCGATTCGACTTGAGCAACTGCGCCGCTACGCGCTGGCACGCAGCCTGTTCAAGCCCACCCGCCTGTCGACGGCGCTGCAGCGCCTCGGCTTCGTGCAGGCCGACCCGCTGCGCGCGCCGGCGCGGGCGCAGGACCTGTGCCTGCGGCATCGCGTCGTCGGCTATCGCGCCGGTGACCTGGAGGCGCGCTACCCGAAGCTGGCGATCGAGGAGGACTACTTCGTCAACTACGGCTTCGTCCGCCGCGACCTGCACCAGCTGATGCACCCGCGCAGCCCGCGCAAGCCCTGGTCTGCCGAGCGCCAGCGGCAGGCGCTGCAGGTGCTCGACTTCGTGCGTGAGCGCGGGGTGGTGCGGCCCGCCGAAGTGGACGCGCATTTCCAGCATGGGCGGGTGCGCAACTGGTTCGGCGGGCACAGCAGGGCCAGTACCGAACTGCTCGACGGCATGCACTACCGCGGCCTGCTGCGGGTGGCCCGGCGCGAGGGCGGCCAGCGCCTGTATGCGGAGCGCCGGCAGCCTCACATCGAGCTGGACCGCGATGCCTGCCTGGACAGGCTGGTGGATGCGATCGTCGGCCTCTACGCGCCGCTGCCCGCGCCCAGTCTTGGCCAGCTGGTGGGCTACCTGGCCGGCGGTGCCCCGCAGTGGGCGGACCAGCGCAAGGCCGCCCTGCTGCGGGCGCGCCAGCGCCTGCCCAGCGCCGAGCTCGACGGGCAGCGCTGGTTCTGGCCCGCTGACGCGCGCCTGCCGTCGCGCCGGTCTGCTTCGCCCGAGCAGCTGCGCCTGCTGGCGCCCTTTGATCCGGTGGTCTGGGATCGACGCCGCTTCGAGCTGTTCTGGGGCTGGGCCTACCGCTTCGAGGCCTATACGCCGGCCGCCAAGCGCCTGCGCGGGCACTACGCCCTGCCGCTGCTGTGGCGCGAGCAGGTGATCGGCTGGGCCAACCTCGCCGTGCGCGAGGGCCGGCTGCTGCCGCAGCTGGGCTTTGTCGATGCCCGCCCCCGCGAGCGCGCCTTCACCGCCGCCCTCGACGACGAGCTGCAGCGGATGTCGGACTTCCTCGGCCTGTAGCCGCAGCGCGCGGGCGCGGGCGCCGGCGCGGCTACACTGCTCCCGCCCTGCCGCAGCGACCTGGACATGTCCGACCCCCGCCAAGCCCTTCCCGAACTCGACGACATCCGCGCCGCCGCCGCGCGCATCGCCCCCTATGCCGTGGTCACGCCGGTGCTGCGCTCCGGCTCGCTGGACCGCCTGGCCGGCTGCCGCCTGCACTTCAAGTGCGAGAACTTCCAGCGCATCGGCGCCTTCAAGTTCCGCGGCGCGGCCAACGCGGTGTTCGGCTTGAGCGAGGCCCAGGCCGCTCGCGGCGTGCTGACCCAGAGCAGCGGCAACCACGGCGCCGCGGTCGCGCTGGCCTGCCGGCTGCGCGGCATCCCGGCGCGGGTGGTGGTGCCGCGCTCGGCGCCGAAGATCAAGCTGGCGGCGATCCGCGACTTCGGCGCCGAAATCATCCCCTGCGACACCCACCAGGCCGCGCGCGACGCCGCCACGGCCGAGGCGCTGGCGCAGACCGGGTCCGAGGTGGTCCACCCCTACAACGATGCGCGGGTGATCGCCGGCCAGGGCACCGCCACGCTGGAGCTGCTGCACGCCGTGCCGCAGCTGGATGCGGTGATCGCCCCGGTCAGCGGCGGCGGCCTGCTGTCCGGCACTGCCATCGCCGCGCAGTCGCTCAGGCCGGGCATCCGCGTCTACGGCGCCGAGCCCGAGCAGGCCTGCGACGCGCACGACTCGCTGAAGTCCGGCGAGCGCATCACCGGCCGCATCGCCGACACCATCTGCGACGGCCTGCGCGCCGAACTGGGCCCGCTGACCTTTGCCATCCTGCGCCAGCGCGCGCACGCCATCCTGCTGGCCAGCGAGGCCGAGATCATCGCCGCCATGCGCCTGATCTGGGAGCGCCTGAAGATCGTCATCGAGCCCAGCTGCGCGGTGCCGCTGGCGGTGATCCTGAAACATCCCGAGCACTTCGCCGGCCGCGAGATCGGCGTGATCCTGTCCGGCGGCAACGTCGATCTGGATGCGCTGCCGTTCTGAGCCGGCTGCGGCTGGCCCTGTTCAGGGGCGGTCTTCCTGTTTGAGGAACACCTGGCTCTCGTGGATGCGCCTGCCCTGCACGTCCTCCGGGCGGACCAGGCCGAGGCGCCCGCCGTGCTGGACCGTCGTCGCGGTACGCAGGTGCCCGACCAGCAGTTCGTTCTCCTGCCCGGGCAGGAACACCACCTGGTCGCCCTCGGCCTTCCACTGCCCGCGCGCCTCGCCATACACGCCCAGGCAGCCATGCCAGTCCGCGCTGTAGCTGCCATCGGCGTCCAGCTGGATCCAGATGTTGTAGCCGAGGCCGTCGCCGCCGTAGTAGCGGCCGACGAGCTGATCCGGGCTGGTGCGCACGGTGGCGTCGCGGGCGCAGCCGCCGAGGGCGGCCACGACGACAGGGAGGGCGAGTGCGAGGGCGGCGAGCTTCGGCATGCTGTTCGGGGCCTGCAATGCGGTGGCAAGACCATAGCAGCGCACACGGCGCAGGGTACGGGGGATGCCCGAGCTTGTGCCGCATCCCGGCCGGCCCCACCTTGCGTCGATGGATAGCCCTGCCCCCGCCGCCGACCACCGCCGCACCACCCGCGCGGTGGTGGCCACCCTGCTGCCCTTCCTGAAGCCCTACCGCGGGCGCATCGCGCTGGCGCTGGCCTGCCTCGTGTTCGCCAAGCTGGCCGGCCTGACCGTGCCGATGATCCTGAAGAACCTGGTCGACGGGCTGAATCTGCCGTCCGACGGCGCCAGCCTGATGCTGGTGCTGCCGGTCGGCCTGCTGCTGGCCTACGGCGCGGCGCGCCTGTCCGAGCGGGTGTTCACCGAGCTGCGGCAGATCGTGTTCGCGCGGGTGATGGCGCGCAGCGCGCGCACGGTGATGCTGAAGGTGTTCCGCCATCTGCATGCGCTGAGCCTGCGCTTCCATTTGAATCGCAAGACCGGCGGCGTCAGCCGCGACGTCGAGCGCGGCGGCAGCTCGATCTCCGACCTGCTCGACTGGACGCTGTACACCATCTTCCCGACGATCCTCGAAGTCACCCTGGTGACGATCGTGCTGGTGGTGCTCTACGACACCGGCTTCGCCCTGATCACCGGCCTCACCCTGGCCGCCTACGTCGTCTGGACCCTGCGCGTCACCGAGTGGCGCACCAAGTACTACCGCGCCTCGGTCGAGGCCGACACCGCCGCCAGCGCCTCGGCCGTGGATTCGCTGCTGAACTACGAGACGGTCAAGTACTTCAACAACGAGGAGCATGAGGCCCGGCGCTTCGATGCCAGCCTGCGCACCAAGGAAGAGGCCGAGGTGCGCAGCTACAAGACGCTGGCCGTGCTCAACATCGGCCAGAACGCGATCATCTCGATCGGCGTCACCGCGCTGATGTGGCGCGCGGCCTCGGGCGTGGTCTCGGGCGAGCTCACCGTTGGCGACCTGGTGCTGGTGAATGCCTACCTGCTGCAGCTGGCGGCCCCGCTGAACTTCCTCGGCATGATGTACCGCGAGGTCAAGCAGGCGCTGACCAATATCGAGAAGCTGTGGAACCTGCTGGACGAGAACCGCGAGGTGCAGGACCGCGTGGACGCGCAGGTGCTGCAGGCGACGCGCCCGGTGGTGGCGTTCGAGGACGTGCGCTTCGCCTACGACGAGCGTCGCGAGATCCTGCACGGAATCTCCTTCCGTATCCCGGCCGGCGGCACCGTCGCCGTGGTCGGCCACTCCGGCAGCGGCAAGAGCACGCTGGCGCGCCTGCTCTACCGCTTCTACGACGTGGGCTCAGGCCATATCCGCATCGACGGCGTGGACCTGCGCGACTACACCCAGGACAGCCTGCGCGCCGCCATCGGCATCGTTCCGCAGGACACCGTGCTGTTCAATGACAGCATCCGCTACAACATCCGCTACGGCCGCGTCGACGCCAGCGATGCCGAGGTCGAGGACGCTGCCCGCGCGGCCCACATCCACGACTTCATCGCGGCCCTGCCCGAAGGCTATGACAGCCCGGTCGGCGAGCGCGGGCTGAAACTCAGCGGCGGCGAGAAGCAGCGCGTGGCGATCGCCCGCGCCCTGCTCAAGAACCCCGCCATCCTGATCTTCGACGAGGCCACCTCGGCGCTGGATTCGAAGTCCGAGCGCGCGATCCAGGCCGAACTCGACCGCATCCAGCAGGGCCGCACCACCCTGGTGATCGCGCACCGGCTGTCGACGGTGATGAACGCGAACCGGATCCTGGTGATGGACTCGGGCCACATCATCGAGCAGGGCACCCACGCCGAACTGCTGGCCGCCGATGGCCACTACGCGCAGATGTGGCGGCTGCAGCAGCGGGAGGAAAGCCGGGCGGCGGTCGCGGTCTGATCCCCGCGCATCGACCGGCGTCGTTCAGGCCGCCGCCGACAGCCGACGCTGCACGCCCAGGCTGGCCCACACCGCCGCCACCATCGCCGCGCCGAACACCCAGCCGGACAGGGCAAAGGCCGAGATGCCCGAGAGCACGGTGCCGACGGTGCAGCCCAGGCCCACCATCGCGCCCCAGCCCATCAGCACGCCGCCCAGCAGGGCCAATGGATAGCGGTGCCAGGCCACCGCCTGCGGCCTGAACTGTCCGGCCGCGGTGGCCGCGGCAAGGCTGCCGGCGACGAGCGCCAGCACGAACACGCCGTTGCTGGTCATCAGGCTCTCGATCACCTGGGTGGCGCAGCCGGAGAATCCGTCGAGTCCGGGAAGGCGTCCGCTCACCCAGCCCTGCTGCTCGGCCACGGTGCGCGCGCGGCTGCCCAGTTCGGCGGTCACGCCCAGCGGCTCGGTGCGGAAGTAGGCGAAGGTGCCCAGCAGGCCGATGCCGATGCCGCCGAGCCAGGTCGGCCAGCGTTCGACCATCACTGCGCGCGCGATCTCGCGCAGTGAGGTCCGTCCAGCTTCGCGCGCTGGGCGTGGCGCCAGGCCGCGCAGCAGCCAGAGCGCCAGCGCGCCAAGCAGGGCGGCCTGCAGCAGGGCAGCACCGGTGTAGCCGAGCGTCGCGGGCAGCCAGACCACCGGTGCCACCGAGAGCGTCGATTCGTACAGCGGCTGCCAGCTGAGTAAGCCCAGCGCGAAGCCGCCAATGGCGCCCAGCAGGGCCAGCGGGGCCAGCAGCGAGCCCTCGCCGAGGCGATAGAGCTGCGCGCTTAGGCAGGAGCCCGACAGCGTCATGCCCAGTCCGAAGGCGGCTCCGGCCGCCACCAGCACCCAGCTCACCGGGCCGATGTGCGCGTCCGGCGGCAGCCGCCCCAGGCCCGGGTCGGCCACCCAGGCGCCGAACAGCACCAGATAGCCGAGGCTGCCCACCGCCAGCGCCACCAACAGCCCCAGCACGCCCTGGGTGCCGCGGCCCTCGAAGGCGTCGCGCAGGTTGCAGAAGAAGCAGAAGCGCGAGCGCTGCAGCAGCACCCCGAAGGCCAGCCCGGCCAGCAGGGTGAACACCGGGTCGCGGCCGAGGTCCTGGCGGCCGTCGAGGGCGCCTGCAGCCAGCACCGTGGCCACCAGGACCGCGAGCGGGACCAGCACCCGTGGGAGCAGGGCGAGCGCGGGCATGCGAGCTTCAGCCGGTCGCGCGCAGGGCGGCGGGGGCCTGGCTGCGCGCCAGCCAGGGCGGCGGCGGCAGGCCGCGTTCGGTGAGGAAGTCGAGGTTGAACAGTCGCGACTCGTAGCGGCTGGCGCTGTCGCAGAGGATGGTGAGGATGCGGTGGCCCGGGCCCAATTCGCGCGCGAGGCGGATCGCGCCGGCCACGTTGATGCCGCTGGAGGCGCCCAGGTACAGGCCCTCCCGGCCGATCAGGTCCCACAGCACCGGCAGCAGCTCGGTGTCGGGAATGGTCCAGGCCTCGTCGATGCGCGCGCCCTCGAGATTGCCGGTGACGCGGTTCTGGCCGATGCCCTCGGTGATCGAACTGCCCGAGGACTTGATCTCAGCGTGCTTGACCCAGTGGCAGATGCCCGCGCCCTCCGGATCGGCCGCGGCGGTGACGATGCCGGCCTTGCGCGCCTTGAGCCAGGACGACATGCCGGCCAGGGTGCCGCCGGTGCCGACCGCGCAGACGAAGCCGTCGATCCGGCCGTCGAGCTGCGCCCAGGCCTCGGGCGCCGTCGAGCGCTCGTGGCCTTCGCGGTTGGAGGGGTTGTCCCACTGGTTGGCGTAGAACACGCCGTGCTCGGAGCGCAGCGAGTCGGCCAGGCGCCGGGCCTGGTGCACGTAGTTGTCCGGGTTGCTGTAAGGCACGGCCGGGAAGGTGCGCAGGTCGGCGCCCGCCGCGCGCAGGGCCGACTTCTTGCCCTCCGACTGGGTCTCGGGCATCACGATGATCGTCGACAGGCCGAGCGCATTGCCCGCGAGCGTCAGGCCGATGCCGGTGTTGCCGGCGGTGCCCTCGACCACGATGCCGCCGGGCTCGATGTCGCCGCGGGCCAGTGCGTCCAGCAGCATGTACTTGGCCGCGCGGTCCTTGACCGAGCCGCCCGGGTTCATGAACTCGCACTTGCCGTAGATCTCGCAGCCGGTCAGCTCCGAGGCCAGGCGCAGGCGGATGATCGGCGTGTCGCCGACGGCGTCGAGGAAGTGGGCGTGGGTGCTCATGCGTGGTGTCCGGTGTCGCGTTGCTGCGTGGACGCCGGCCGGCCACCACGCTCGCGCGCGATGGCCTGCCGTGTCTGCGTGGGGAGGTCAAGACTCACAGCGTGTGAAACATCCAGACCAGATTGAACTTGGCGTCATTCCCAAGGCTCGGCTGTGTGTAGCGGCGAGCTTGCTCGCGACCCGCAGCGTGTGTGCAGGGTGGAAGCTGCGGTCGCCTGCAAGCAGGCTCCTGGAGGAGCGCGCGACACAGAGGTCTTGCCGCAGCCCGCCCTGCGAATCCCGAATCCCGGCTCTCTGTAGGAGCGAGCTGGCGGAAGCTGCGGTCGCCTGCAAGCAGGCTCCTGGAGGAGCACGCGAAACAGAGGCCTTGCCGCAGCCCGCCCTGCAAATCCCGAATCCCCAATCCCCAATCCCGGCTCTCTGCAGGAGCGAGCCTGCTCGCGACCCGCAGCGTGTGGGCAGGGCGGAAGCTGCGGTCGCCTGCAAGCAGGCTTCTAGAGGAGCACGCGACACAGAGGTCTTGCCGCAGCCCGCTCTGCAAATCCCGAATCCCCAATCCCGAATCCCGGTTTCTTTGAGAGCACCCCGCCTGCCGCGCGGGGCTGGGAGCTCTCAGGTGCCGCCCCAGACGGTGCCGGCGGGATTCTCGATAGGCACGCCCACGGCATTGCCGTACTCGGTCCAGGAGCCGTCGTACTGGCGCGCCTCGTAGCCGAGGATCTGGGTCAGCACGAACCAGCTGTGCGCGGAGCGCTCGCCGATCCGGCAGTACACGATCACCGGCTGGCTGCCGTCGATGCCGATGTCGGCGTAGAGCTGGCGCAGCTCCTCGGCCGACTTGAACGTGCCGTCCTCGCGGACCACGCTGCCCCAGGGCACGTTCCTGGCGCCGGGGATGTGGCCGGCGCGGATCGCCAGCTCCTGCACGCCCTGCGGCGCGAAGATGCGGCCCTCGAACTCGGCCGGCGAGCGGATGTCGAGCAGCTTGGCCTGGTGCTCGCCTTCGACCACCTGCAGCACGTCGGACAGGCGCGCACGCAGTTCGCGGTTCACCTGGGCCACGCGGTACTGGCTGGCGGCGTGGCGGGCGGGGCGGCTGGAAAGCTCGCGGTTCTGGCGCTCCCAGAGGTTGCGGCCGCCATCCAGCAGGCGCACGTCGGCATGGCCGTAGTACTTGAAGATCCAGGCGCCCCAGGCGGCGAACCAGTTGTTCTGGTCGCCGTAGAGCACGACCGTGGCGTCGGGGGTGATGCCGGCGCGGGAGAGCAGTGCCTCCCAGTTGTCCTGGCTGGCGATGTCGCGGCGGACCGGGTCGACCAGGTCCAGATGCCAGCGGAAGTTGACCGCGCCGGGGATGTGCCCGCGCTCGAACTTGCCGGGCTCCACGCTGACCTCGATCACCCGGACATCGGGATTGGCGAGGTTCTCCGCCAGCCACTCGGTGCTGACCAGGGCCTGGCTGGCCGAGCTGGCCGAGCTCACGAGCAGTGCCGCCAGCAGCAGGACGGTGCGGGGAAGGGGGTGTCGCAGCAGCGTCTTCATGGCAGTTCTCCAGCGCGCCCGGGGCAGGGGATGCGGGCGGAAACTCAAGCCTAGCGATGCCGCTTCGTGCGCGTGCGGAGGATTCGAGCGGCTCATATGACGGCGGGGAATGAGCCCCGGTGGCCGCGGCCGAAAGCGTGAAGAGCTGGTCGCCCAGCACGTAAACCCGGCTCGCCTGCGGAGCATCCCCACCGCCGCGGGGCCAGTCGGTGCCCGCCAAGGCAACGCCGACCAAGCCCAGCCTTGCCCCAAAATTCAGCCGTCGAAACGCAGATCCAGCAAGCTGGCCGGTTGCCACGTGCGTCGGCAGGCCACGGCAACCGGCGCATGGCTTACTGGATCCGATTCAACGAATCCCCGGCAGCGCGCAGCCCTCGGAGCTGCAGGCTTCGGGCTTCAAGCCATCCTGCACACTCGCGACACGAGTTTTGCTCTCGCCAAGCTCAGGCTCGGCCAGAAGCTGGCCAAACCACGCCCCCAGCTGCAGGTCGGGGATCCGCCCGAAGTGCTGCAGGCGCCTGCGGCCGGCGCGGTCGATCAGGACCAGCGAGGGCGTGCCGCGCAGGCCGTAGCGCCGCAGGGTGGCCGGCGCGGGGCCGTCGTCCAGGGGCGCATCCACCGCGACCGGGAAGTCGATCCGGTACTCGTGCAGGAAGGCGGCCAGCGCGGCCGGCCGCATCGCCTCGTGGTGCTCGAACACGCTGTGCAGGCCGAGCGTGATCAGGCCTGCCTCGGCAAAGGCGGCCTGCGCGGCCAGCGCCTGCGGAAGCGCATGGCTGACGCAGCCGGGGCAGAGCATTTGGAAGGCGTGCAGGGCGATCACCCGGCCGCGCAGGCCGGAGAGCGACAGCGGTTCGGGCGTGTTGAACCACTGCGAAACCTGCAGCGGAGGTGCCGGCTCGGCAGCGTGCTCCGGCAGCAGACCGGAAAGCAGTGTGGATTGCATGAGGCCTCCGCTCAGTCGACCAGGGCGGGCAGGGACAGATCGCCCGAGCCGGTCTTGAACACGTCTGCCACGCACAGCAGCGGCGCATGCACGCTGGCATTGACCCGCAGCGCGGCAGTGACGCCATCGAAGCGCATGCCCTCGAGGTCGCCGATCTCCTCGAAGGGCACGCGCACCTCCACGCTGTCGCCCTCGAAGCGCGGGCTGTAGCCCGGGCTGTCGATCAGCAGCGGCAGGCCGGGCCAGGTCTTGGGCAGGCGCGGCTGCGCGCCCTCGGGGATGTCGATCACCTTGAGTGCCCCGGGTCCGCAGGCCTCGTCCGGGCCCAGCACCACCCAGTGCGAATGCCAGAGATCGCCATCGTTGTTCGGGTCGCCGTCGCCGTTCTCGTCGAACAGCGGGGTGTCGTCGAAATCCGGATGCGAGGTCACCGCGAACGCCAGCAGGCCAGCGCCGCGCTCGAAGCCCACGCTGTAGGGATCCAGCGTGGTCGGCCAGACATAGGAGAACACCGTGCTGCCGGCGAGCTGGCCGCTGGCGTTGGGACGGCTGGCGCCGGCGCGGCCCGACACGCCCATGTGGAAGACGGCGTTACGGCCCTCCACGCGGATGCGGGTGTGGACGATGTCGAACTCGGGCTGCACGGCCTCGTCCGCAGCGGTGGTGAGGCCGCCGTGGTGCTTGCCCTCGTGGGCGTGCAGGGGGTGGGCGAGCAGCGCGAGCAGGGCGCTGGCAAGCGTGTGTCGAAGCGTCATGGGTGGCTCCATCAGTGGGGGGAAGCTCGGCCGCAGCGTGCCGCCGATGCCGCGCAGTGTCCCCGCGCCTGCGATACGATCAGACGCAATGTGTCCGCGATATGTGCCTTAGCGTCCAGATGTCCAGCCCACCGCCCGTTGACCGCCTGTCCGCCCTGCTGGAGCGCTTCCGCGTGCGTGCGCGCCTGTTCCACGAGGGCGCGCTGTGCGGGCTGTCAAGTTTCCCCGCCGAGCCCGGTCGCGGCTTCCTGCACCTGCTGCGGGCCGGTGCGCTGGTGGTGCGGCACGCGCGCGGCAGCGGCGCGCCCGCCCACCTGCGGCTCGATCAGCCCAGCCTGCTGCTCTACCCGCGGCCGCTGGCGCATCGATTCGAGACGCCGGCCGACGGCAGCGACTTCGTTTGCGCCGAGCTGGAGTTCGAGGGCGGAGACGCGCACCCGCTGGTGCGCGCGCTGCCGCCATTCCTGTGCCTGCCGCTGCAGCGGGTGGACGGCCTGCAGCACAGCCTGGCCCTGCTGTTCATGGAGACCGAGCAGGTGCGCTGCGGGCACAGGCTGCTGGCCGATCGCCTGTTCGAAGTGGTGCTTCTGCAGTTGTTGCGCTGGCTGATCGACCACGGACAGATCCACTCCGGCCTGATCGCCGGCCTGGCCGATCCTCGGCTGGCGCCAGCGCTCACCGCCATGCACGAGCAGCCCGGCGCGCGCTGGAGCTTGGAGCGACTCGCCTCCGAAGCCGGACTCTCGCGCAGTGCCTTTGCCGAGCGCTTCCACCGCATCGTCGGGCAGACGCCTGCCGACTATCTGACGCACTGGCGCATCGCGCTCGCCTGTCGCGGTCTTCGTGAGGGCCGGCCGCTGGGTCTGTTGGCGGAAGAGCTCGGCTATGCGACCCACAGTTCGCTGTCGAGAGCCTTCCGGCAGCGGATGGGCGCCTCGCCGCGCGAGTGGTCCAGCAGGAAGGCTTGAGGCGCCCAGCGCACATGCACCTCCCGCCTGCCGAATCCGGCAGCCATTGGACCCCCGGCGAGGCCTTCGCTACGGCGCCCGGACGGCTCGCTCGAACCGCGAGTGTCCTCCCCTGCTCAGGGAACGCTTGGTACCGGCCCCTGCAATGACTCGAGCCAAGCCTGCTTGAGCGCATCCACGCGCGACTGATCGGCCACCACCTCGCGCATCGACGCCAGGCCCTCGCGCTCGACGATGAAGTCGACGAAGGACCAGGACAGCGCGTAGAAGGGCTTCGCGTAGTTAGTGCGGTCGGTAAGCACCTTGTTGAGGATCGCGCTGGTCTCGGGCGGCAGCTGGCCGCGGCGCCCGGGCGGCCCGATCAGCGCCAGCACCTCCTGTCCCTGCGGCGTCGCCAGGTGCAGCTGCACGTTCTGTGTCCGTTCGGGCGTGACGTTGGAATGATGGTAGCCACCGCTGATCGGCTCAACGGCCGTGGCGACATGGTTGGCCAAGCCCTCGCCCAACCATTCCGAGTGGCGCCAGGACCAGCTGGCCATGGCGTGCACCATCTCGTGCAGGTAGGGCGCGCTGCGATTGGCGATGCGCCAGGTGGGGATGTAGACCATGGTGGGGTGGTCGAAGCGCACGTGGGAGATACCGACCCGGGGGCTCATGTAGACCTCGATCGGCTTGGGTGCCTCCTGCTCGTCCAGCAGCGCGCCCAGATGCGGGCGCAGCACGGCAAGACCGCGTTCGAGCTTGCGAAAGAAGGCCAGCACTTCGGCCTCCTCCAGCCCGTTCGGATCGATCCAGAAGACCAGACCCTCGGAGGCATAGCGCTGGCCTGAGGCCTGCAGTGTCTCGGTGACCTCCATGGCACGGCGGGTCTGCGGGGACTGGGCGTGGGTGGGGGCTAGGCTCAGGCAGCCAAGGATCAGCGGCATCAGGCGAATAAGGCTGTGCATGAACGTTCACATGAGGTCGGATTGGGCGTAGCCTACGGCAAATCCGACCATGCCGGTCTGGCGCGAAGCGGCGGACGCCGGTCCACCCCCTGGCCCTGCTCGCCCGGCGTGCTGGGCTGCAACACCGCAGATGAGCCCGATCGCGCTTGATCCAAAAGCGCGTGCGCGACAAGCGAGCCACCCTCGCAGGCACGTAGCAATGCCGACTCCTCAATGTTCGATTGGGCATCTCCAAGTCAGCGTGGTCGCCTCTCTCGCGGAGTTCCAGCCGCGATCAGCGACATGCGGGGAGGCGTCCGACTGCAGGTCTCTGCCGGGGGGGGCGGCGTCGCAAGCCTGCAGTTTGGCGTGGTTCGGTCAGGATCTCGGGCCCACTATGTCGTGTTCTGAGGCAAATCCATGGCCTAACCAGATTGGTAGGATATTGGAATGGTTGCGCGGGTGCTTGAGATGCGCTTACCCTGCCAACTCCGAGGGTATAGGTGTGAAACATGTCTGTGGCGGATTCAATTCCGAACGCCCTGAATATAACTGGTGGTCCCTATGAAATCGGTTCCATCGCAGGAAGTTTGCGGAAGATGCGCTGGATGCAGGACAATGAATAGGCGGCGAAATGCGGCGATGACTTTGTTTGTCATTGGATTAATGTTGGTCCTCGCTGCGTGCGTATTCTTTGCGGTGCGCTGGATCGACCTAGCCATCTCCTACACTTACCTTGAAGTTAGCCTTGATCGGCATGTGGAGAACTCCAGATTGGTGAGTTCTTTGCTCCAGTCAGAGTGGTCCGAAATGACGCATGACGAGATCTTGCATGCATTGAGGGCTGAAGTGGAGCGTCAGAAAGAGCGTCAATCCCTAGTGGTGCAGGTTGACTCGGAGCAAAATGTGATCTGGCTTAATGAGGTCAGATTTCAATTCTCGGGCCAGAAGCTGCGCCGAATTGGCGATTGAGCGGGACGGCTCGACTTGGAGCGTCTGACGCACTCCCCAAGCTCACTCATGCATGTCGATCCGCAGCGACACGAGTGCGAATGCTTTGACGACCGCTGCACCAAAACACGCAGGCGACCTGCCCAGAGCCGCCGCCTCGCCGAGGATAAGCGAGGTGGGGTTTGGTGTTGGCTTCGGTTCATGGACAAGAATTGAGCGAGTTGGCTGTCGTCTACCGGTGTATTCGAATAGCTCCATCGCCAATCCCGCCGTTGCGGCCTACCAATCCTGCGAACTTGCTGGTGCTATGAACGAAGTGCTGCGCCAACAGAGATCGACGCCAAACCATAGCTACACCGTTGAGCTCAGATTCTCTGGCGATGGTTTAGATCCATCTGAGATCAGTCGTCGCCTGTGTCTGCAGCCGAGCAATTCGTCCGAACTTTCGATTGCCAGTTCTTCGGCAAGAAAGATTCGCCCGTTTTGGGCGTGCAATGGCCAAGGCAAGGAAGGGTTTCAATCAGAATGGCAATCGTTGGAGCAAGGCTTGGAATTTCTACTTCGACAGTTCAACCATCTTCGACCAACGGTGATTGAGCTCTCGCAAAATTTTGATGGCCTTTGGTGGTGTGGACACTTCCAAGTCAGCTTCGATGGGGGGCCAACCCTATCTCCGAGGCTGCTTGCCGAGATTGCTAGCTACGGGCTACCTCTCTCTATCGACAACTACTTTGAGGGCAAATAGGGTAAAGCGGGGGCGTCCCCGTTAATCTGGCATCGAAAGGGTACGCATGCACCCGCTCACCGATCCTCTCAGAATCCTGGGGGGTATGACCAAGGCCGACAAGTTGAATCCAGCTCTTCAGCAATTCATGCGTATCCCAGGCTGGTTGGCCGGGTCGGCCGTCGGCAGCGCTGGTGGAGCCGTGATCACCGCAGTTAATAGCAACTGCGCTTGCGCGAAATGAGTATCGAGCCGAAAGAGCTTTCGTACCCGGTGCTTCTTTGGCGGAAGGGTTACACCTACTTCGCGGAGACTCCTTTGGAGCTCTGCGCTCATCCTCGCTCCTTGTTTAAGGAAACCGTGGAGCTGGCGCGGGCTGGAGAATGGCGCCTGGCGGATGCGGAAGGTCGATGCTTCAGGGTTTCGGATTGGAGGAAGGTCAGTCCGTTTGGTGGTATCAAGGGCATCGCTCTGCGACTGATTGGGTCGATCTTTGCGGCTCCAGTGCTGGAGGATGAGGAAAAGCTCGCTTTGACCGAATTCAAGACGAAGCTGGCAGGCGTACTTAGAAGCCGATATCGTTATGACCTTGACAAATCGCCCGCTAGCGACGCCATCACGAAGTTGCGAGCCGCCGATTCGCATCGAGCTGCAATCGACGCACTTCCGAAGCTGTAGATGTTGAATTGGAGGCTTTCGCTCCAAACCATGCCAACGTCCTTCCCAATGCCGCCACCTCCCCCAGGATCAGCAGTGCGGGCGACTTCACCGCTTCGCGTTTGGCCGTCTCCGGCAGGCTGTTGAGGTCGCAGTGGATGACGCGCTGCTCCGGCCGGCTGCCGTTTTCGATCAGCGCTGCCGGCGTGCTGCCGCTGCGGCCATGGGCCAGCAGGCGTTCGCGCAGGGTATCCAAGCCGCTGACGCCCATGTAGACGGCCAGGGTCTGCTTCTCCTGCGCCAGCGCGCGCCAGTCGAGGGCGTCGATCGAGTTGCGGCAGTGGGCGGTGACGAAGCGCACGGATTGCGCGTGCTCGCGGTGGGTGAGCGGGATGCCGGCATGCGCGGCGCAGGCGAGTGCGGCGGTGATGCCGGGCACAACCTCGTAGCCGATGCCGTGGGCGCGCAGGTGTTCGAGCTCCTCGCCGCCGCGGCCGAAGATGAAGGGGTCGCCGCCTTTGAGGCGCACCACCCGCTTGCCCTGGCGCGCATGTTCCAGCAGCAGGGCGTGAATGCCCTCCTGGGTGGTGTGATGGGTGCCGGCTTCCTTGGCGACTTCGATGAACTGGGCGTCGCGGCGCGCGAGTTCGAGCACGGCGCGGCTGACCAAGCGGTCGTGAAGGATCACGTCGGCCTCCTGCAGGCGACGCTGGCCCTTGAGCGTGAGCAGGCCGGGGTCGCCGGGGCCGGCGCCGACCAGGCTGACGAAACCATTTCGGTAGCCTTCCGGTTCGCCGGCTTCGATCAGCTCGATCAGGCGCGCGCGTGCCGAATCGAGGCGCGACGCGCGCAGCAGCTCGCCGACCTCGCCGGGCCACAGGGTTTCCATGAACTTGCGGCGGCTGGGCACGTGCGGAAAGCGCGCGCGGATGCGGCCACGAAGGATGCGCAGCAGCTCAGCCAGCTGGCCGAAGCTCTCGTCCACCGACTGCTCGATCTTCTCGCGCAGCTGGCGCGCCAGCACCGGTGCCGCACCGCCGCTGCTGATGGCGACTGTCAGCGGGCCACGGCGCACCACGGCGGGCACCTGCACGCGGGTGAGTTCGGTGTCATCGACCACGTTGACCCACAGGCGACGCGCGGCACCTTCCTCGGCAACGGCGCGGTTCACTTCCACCTCGTCGGTGGCGGCGATGGCGAGGAAGACGTCGTCGAGCCAGCGCGCCTGGAACTCGCCTTCGAGATGGGTGATGCGGCCCTCGGCCTTGAGCTTCTGCAGGGCTTCGTTGAGCTCGGGTGCGCCGACGCGCACCTCGGCGCCGCACTCGATCAGCGGCAGCACCTTGCGCGCAGCGACTTCACCGCCGCCGACGACGAGGATGGGGCGGCCCTGGAGGTTGAGGAAGAGGGGGTAGAGGGGTGTGGGGGCTGAGGTCGAGTCACCCGATTGGAGCCTCGCAGCTTGCGCTTTCGAGCCCCTCTCCCCTCGTGGGAGAGGGGTTGGGGAGAGGGGGCAAGCCTGCGGCAATATCGCCCCTTCTCCCCCTGTCTCGGCCTTCTCTTCGCCTGGGCTCAGGGGGGCGTGGGCTGCCACCGGCACCCGACAGTCGCCCTCCATTGCTCCACCACGGGAGAGGGGGGCGTGAGCTACGGTGGAGTGTGGGCGACGCTCCGCCCGGACCCTCTCCCCACTAGAGCCGGGATTCGGGATTGGGGATTCGGGATTGGCAAGAGCGGCGTTGTCCCGGGATTGGAGCGCGGGCTCCGCCCGGACCCTCACCCCCGACCCTTGGGCCTTCGCTTCGCTTGGGCTCGTTCGAGCCTCGAGCTCCCACCGGGAGCTCGAAGGCGGCTCGACTCGCTCCGGCGGGAGAGGGGAGCTAAGCGCGGCATCGCCCGCTGGCTCAAGCGAGCGGCTCGGAGCGCTCTGCGAATCCCGAATCCCGAATCCCCAATCCCAGCTCTCATTCATGCAACCCACACTCCCGCTTCAGCCCGAAGAACCGCGTGTCCTCCTCGCGCATGCCGTCGAGCAGGGGGCGGGTGGTGTGGGTGTCGCCGATGGAGACGTAGCCCTGTTCCCACAGCGGGTGGTAGGGCAGGCCGTGCTGGGCCAGGTAGCGGCCGACGTCGCGGTCGCCCCAGTCGACGATGGGGTGCAGCTTGAAGCGGCCCTCGCGACGCTGCAGCACCGGCGTAGCGCTGCGGCTCTGCGACTGGCTGCGGCGCAGGCCGGCGAACCAGGTGCCGACGCCAAGCTCGCGCAGGGCGCGCTGCATGGGCTCGACCTTGTGGATGCGGTTGTAGCGTTCGATGCCGTCCAGGCCCTGCTCCCACAGGCGACCGTGGCGGGCTTCGATCCAGGCGGGCGAGCGCGCGCTGCGGACGATATGCAGCTTGAGGCCGAGGCGTTCAGTGAGTGCATCGATGAACTGGTAGGTCTCGGCGAACAGATAGCCGGTGTCGACCACCACCACCGGCAGGCCGGGCAGGTGCTTGTTCAGCAGATGCAGGCTCACCGCCGCCTGTGCGCCAAAGCTCGACGACAGGGCGTGGCTGCCGGGCAGGTGTTCCAGCGCGAAGCGGATGCGCGCGTCGGCATCGAGGCCTTCGAGCCACTGGTTCAGGCGGTGCAGTGCGGCGCCGTCCTCGTCGGCCGCAGCCGCCACCAGTGCAGCGAGATCGGCGGGTGCGGTTTCGCTGCGGATCGGCTGCGCGCTCATGCCGCCAGCACCTTGCGGATGCGCAGCGGCTCGGGCGGCAGCAGGCCGGCGCGCAGCAGGTAGTCGCCGAAGTGCTCGCCCTCATCACGCTCGGCGGCGTAGCGGGCGATCAGGGGCTCCAACTCGGCAAGGATCTCGGCCTCGGTGATGTTCTCGCGGTAGAGGCGGTTGAGCCGCTGGCCGCGGTGGTCGGCGCCCAGCATCAGGTTGTAGCGGCCGGGCGCCTTGCCGACCAGGGCGATCTCGCCCAGGTAGGGCCGCGAGCAGCCGTTGGGGCAGCCGGAGATGCGCAGCAGGATCGACTGCCCGCCGACGCCGTGGCGATCCAGCAGGGCCTGCACCTTGTCCAGCGCTTCGTCCAGGTAGCGCTCGGCCTCGGCCATGGCCAGGCCGCAGGTGGGCAGGGACACGCAGGCCAGCGCTTCGCGCTTGAGCGGGCTGGTCTCCAGCGCATCCAGCAGGCCGTGGCGACGCAGCAGGGCATCGATGCCGGCGCGGCGCTCAGGCGCGATGTCGGCGATCACCAGGTTCTGGTTGGGTGTCATGCGGAAGTGGCCGCGATGCACCTTGGCGACTTCGCGCAGGCCGGTGAGATGCAAATGATCCGCGCTGTCCTGGATACGGCCGGCGGGGATGCGCAGGGTCAGGTGCCAGCGGCCGTTGTCGGCCTCGACCCAGCCGAAGCGGTCGCCGCTATGGGCGAACTCGAAGGCGCGCGGCGGCTGCAGGCTCACCCCCGAGCGACGCTCGACCTCGGCGCGGAAGACCTCGAGCCCATGTTCGTCGATGGTGTACTTCAGGCGCGCGCGCTTGCGGGTGGCGCGATTACCCATGTCGCGCTGGGCGGTGACCACGGCCTCGCCGACCGGGATCACCTCGTGGGGGGCGACGAAGCCAAGCACATCGGCGAGGCGGGGATAGGTTTCCGCATCGCCATGGGTGCTGCCCATGCCGCCGCCGACCGTGACGTTGTAGCCGGCGAGCTCGCCGTCTTCGATCACGGCGATGAAGCCGAGGTCCTGGCTGAACACGTCGACATCGTTGTGCGGCGGAATCGCGAAGCCGATCTTGAACTTGCGCGGCAGGTAGGTGGGCCCATAGATGGGCTCGCCCTCGTCGCCGGCGACGCGCTCCTCGTCCAGCCAGATCTCGTAGTAGGCGCGGGTGTTCGGCAGCAGGTGTTCGGACAGGGCTGCGGCCTGCCGGTAGACCGTGTCGTGCAGCGCCGACAGCAGCGGGTTGGCGGCCACCGCGACGTTGCGGTTGACGTCGCCGCAGGCGGCCAGGGTGTCGATCAGCGCGGCGTTGATCGCCTGCATGGTGGGTTTCAGATCGCGCTTGATCACGCCGTGGAACTGGAAGGCCTGGCGGGTGGTGATGCGCAGGCCGCGCTCGGCATAGGTGGTGGCGATGGCGTCCAGCTTCAGCCACTGCTCGGGCGTGATCACGCCGCCCGGCGTGCGCGTGCGGATCATGAAGCTGTGTGCGGGTTCCAGCTTGGCGCGCCGGCGCTCCTCGCGGATGTCGCGGTCGTCCTGCTGGTAGCTGCCGTGGTACTTCAGCACCACCTGGTCGCTGTCGCGCAGGGCACCCGTCACCGGGTCGGCGAGGCTGTCCTCGATGGTGCCGCGCAACAGCCGGCTGCTGCGCTTGATGTCTTCGACGGAGTGGCTGGCCATGGCGCGGACTCAGTAGACGTCGCGGGCGTAGCGCCCGGACTGCTGCAACTGCTGCAGGGCCTCGTTCGCGGCTTCGGCGCTGCCGAGCCGCTGGGCGAACAGCTCGAGCAGGGTCTGGTGCACGTCGCGACCCAGCGCGAGGCTGCCGCAGACGTAGAGATGGGCGCCGCCGTCCAGCCACTCGAACAGACGCGTGGCCTGCTCGCGCAGGCGCTGCTGCACGTAGACGCGGGGCTTGGCATCGCGTGAGAAGGCGAGGTCGATGTGCTGCAGCTCGCCGCGGCGCAGATGCTCCTGCCACTCGGTCTGGTACAGGAAGTCGTCGCGCAAGGTTCTCGCACCGAACAGCAGCCAGTGTCCGCCGCTGGCGCCTTCGGCCACGCGCTGCTGCACGAAGGCTCGGTAGGGCGCGATGCCGGTGCCGGCGCCGAGCATGATCAGGTCGCGGCTGCTGTCCGCGGGCAGGCGGAAGCGCGGGTTCTCCTCGATGAACACCCGCGCGCGCGCGCCGGGTTCCAGCTGGGCCAGATGGTGCGAGGCCAGCCCGAGCCGCAGCGGATCTTGGTCCTCGGCGCCGACCACATCGACAGTGAGATGCACTTCATCGGCATAGGCCAGCGGGCTGGACGCGATCGAATACAGGCGCGGCGCCATCGGCCGCAGCGCGCGCACGAAGGCCTCGGCTGTCCAGTCGCCCGGCCACTCGCGCAGCAGGTCGATCAGCTGGTGGCTGGACAGCAGGGCAGACAGCGAGGCGGCCTCGGCGGGGTCCAGCAGGCCGTGCAGCTCGCGGTGCTTGGATACCTCGCCCAGCGCCACCAGCAGCGGCTTCGCAAGGCGCGTCAGTTCGCGATGCTCGGCCAGCCAGACCCGCAGCGGGCGCTCGACGCCCTCCAGCGTAAGCGCGGCATCGCCGTCGAGCCGGGTGAGTTCCAGCACGGCCTCAACCAGGGCCGGCGGGTTTGGCGCCCACACGCCCAGCGCATCGCCCGGCGCGTAGTGCAGGCCGGAGCCTGCCAGGCTGAGCTCCAGGTGGCGCACATCGCGCTGGCTGCCGCGGCCGGTGAGCCGCACCTGCTCGATCAGCTCGGCGGCAAAGGGCTGCTCGCGCGAGTGCAGGGCGGTGGCAACTGCCGGCCGCAGCGGGATGACCGCGGCCGAGTGGGCGGTCGGAGCCGCAGGCACGAGTTCGGCCGCCAGCGCCTTCAGCGAGTCGACGGCGCGGGCTCGCCACGGTGTCGCCACCGCGTCGATATCGACATCGGCCTCGCCCAGCGGCTGCAGGCGCTGGGCGCCGAGCTCGGCCAGGCGCGCATCGATCTGTCGGCCGGTCGCGCAGAACAGGGGATAGCTGCTGTCGCCCAGGCCCAGCACGGCGTACTTGAGCTCGGGCAGCTTGGGCGCGCGCCGACCCAGCAGGAACTCGACGAAGCCCAGCGAATCCTCCGGCGGCTCGCCCTCGCCCTGGGTGCTGATCACCACCCAAAGCAGGCGCTCGTCCTTGAGCTCGCGGGTGGGATAGGCATCGGCACGCACCAGCCGCGCCGCGAAGCCGGCGGCCTCGGCGGCGGCCACCAGGCTTTCGGCGGCGCGCCTGGCGTTGCCGGTCTGGCTGCCATAGAGCACGGTCAGGCGCGGCAGGGCGACGGCTTCGGCCTGTGGCGCCGTGGCGGCGGCCGCATGCCCGCCGCGAGCGAGGCCGGCCGCATAGCCCGACAGCCACCACAGGCTGGCCGGGTCGAGGCCGTCCAGCGCGCGCGCGATCGGCGCCAGCGCGTTGGCGGCCGGCAACGGCAGGGAGTGCAGATCGGGCAGGGCGGGTGCGGGCATGGCGGAGCCGGAAGACGGTCTGGATGGCTGCACTCTCCCAGCGCGCCGCGCGCGGCAGAAACGCGGAAGCGGACGTCGGGTATGCCGTTTGCTGCATAAGCCGGCGGAACCGGCGCGCGTGAGGGCATCGAGACGCCGCGGCTGGCCAGGCTGTCGCGTCCGGTGGTGGAGAAGACCCCGGCCAGGGCGTGGCTGGGTCTGGCTGCCCGATCACCGCTGCGACCAAGGCCGCAGATCCCGAGCCCACTTCAGGCACAGGCCGAGTCAGGAACCGGCGCGCAGAATGCAAGTCCTTGATGCAGCGCCGCATCCGCGGTCGCATCGCGTGCACAGACAAATGTGAAGAATGGGCCTGTCATCTGATCGGTCTGCCCACTGCTTCGAAGGATGCCGCCCCCGCGCCGCGGGCCCGGCTCCGCAGCCCCCTCTCCCCCGAGTTCGCCATGTCCAAATCCACCCTCCCCCGCGCTTCCCTGTTCCGATGTCTGGTTCCCCTGTCCGGCCTGCTGCTGCTGGCTGCCTGTGGTGGCGGCGGTACCCCGGCCGCGGGCGGCGGTGGAGCCGCCGGCATGCCGCCGGTGCCGGTGGTCAGCGTGCAGGCCGAGCGCCAGCCCTGGGTGGACGTGATCGAGGCCCTGGGCACGACCCAGGCCAACGAGTCGGTGACGTTGACCGCCAAGGTGACCGAGGTCGTCGAGCGCATCCGCTTCAATGATGGCGACCGCGTGAATGCCGGCGATCTGCTGGTCGACCTGTCTGGCCGCGCCGAGGTCGCGAGCCTGGAGGAGGCGCAGGCGACCTACCTGGAAACCCGCCAGCAGTACCAGCGCCTGGCCGGCCTGGTCGAGGCCGGCACCGTGCCGCGCAGCCAGCTGGATGCGCAGGTCGCCGCCCGCGACGCCGCCCGTGCCCGCGTCGAGAGCATCCGCGCGCGGCTCGCCGACCGCGTGATCACTGCGCCCTTCGATGGCGTGCTGGGTTTCCGCCAGGTCAGCCCGGGCACCCTGGTCTCCCCCGGCACGCCAATCGCCACGCTCGACGACATCTCGGTGGTCAAGCTGGACTTCTCGGTGCCGGAAACCTTCCTCGCGGCGCTGCAGCCGGGCCAGACCGTCCGCGCGCGCAGCGCGGCCTTCCCCGAGCGCGAGTTCATCGGCACCGTCGCCACCATCGGCTCGCGGGTGGACCCGGTCAGTCGCGCGGTGACCGTGCGCGCCGACTTCGAGAATCCGGAGAAGCTGCTGCGTCCCGGCATGCTGATGAGCGTGCGGGTGGAGAAGCGGCCGCGCCAGGCGCTGGTGATCCCTGAGCTCGCGATCGTCCAGATCGGCAGCCAGGCGCACGTGTTCCGGGTCGAGGAGGGCGGCCAGGTCAGCCGCGCCGAGGTCCGCGTGGGCGCGCGCCGCCGCGGCGAGGTCGAGATCGTGCAGGGCCTCGACGAGGGTGACCGCGTGGTGGTCGAGGGCACGGTGCGCCTGCGGCCCGGCATGCGCGTGGTGGAGGCGCCGCCGCGCGACGGCGCGCCGCAGGCCGGCTGAAGGAGGCCCTCATGATCCTTTCCGATATCGCCATCAAGCGGCCGGTGCTGGCCAGCGTGATGAACCTGCTGCTTGTGGTGCTGGGCGTGATGGCCTACAGCACGCTCACCGTTCGCGAGCTGCCCGACATCGATCCGCCGATCGTGTCGGTGGATGTCACCTACACCGGCGCGTCCGCCGGCGTGGTGGAAACCCGCGTCACCCAGATCCTGGAGGACGCCGTCAGCGGCATCGAGGGCATCGAGACGGTCGAGTCGCGCAGCCGCAATGGCCGTGCCTCGGTCACCATCGAGTTCGGCCTGAACCGTGAGATCGAAGCCGCCACCAACGATGTTCGCGATGCGATCAGCCGCATCGTCGACCGACTGCCGGCCGAAGCCGACGCGCCGCAGATCGCCAAGGTCGAGGCCGACGCGCAGCCGATCATGTGGCTGAACATGAACTCCAGCCGGATGGACACGCTGGAGTTGACCGACTACGCGGAGCGCTACATCACCGATCGCCTGTCGGCGCTGGATGGCGTGGCGGCGATCCGCGTGGGCGGCCAGCAGCGCTATGCCATGCGCGTGTGGCTGGATCGCGAAGGGCTGGCCGCGCGCGGCCTGACCGTGGCCGATGTGGAGTCCGCCCTGCGCCGCGAGAACGTCGAACTGCCGGCAGGGCGGCTGGAATCCAGCACCCGCGACTTCACCCTGCGGGTCAATCGCGGCTTCCTCAATGCCGATGATTTCGCGCAGATCAGCCTGGCGCGGGGCGCCGACGGCTACGTCGTGCGGCTTGGCGACGTGGCGCGCGTCGAACGTGGCTCCTCCGAGCGACGCGCCTATTTCCGCGGCAACGGCCAGCCCAACCTGGGCCTGGGCATCGTCAAGACTTCCACCGCCAACAGCCTGGACGTGGCCAACGCCGTGCGTGCCGAGGTCGAGCGCATCCAGACCGCACTGCCCGAGGGCGCGACCCTGATCGTGGCCTTCGACACCACGGTGTTCATCGATGCGGCGCTGAAGCGCGTGCAGTGGACCCTGATCGAGGCCATGGTGCTGGTCCTGATCGTGATCTACCTGTTCCTGGGCAGCCTGCGCGCGGCCCTGATCCCGGCCGTGACCGTGCCAGTCTGTCTGATCGCGGCCTTCATGGCGCTGTCGGCCTTCGGCTTCACCATCAACCTGCTGACCCTGCTGGCACTGGTGCTTTGCATCGGTCTGGTGGTGGACGATGCCATCGTGGTGCTGGAAAACGTGCAGCGTCGTGCTGACCTCGGTGAGCCTCCGCTGGTGGCCGCGCGCCGCGGCACCGCGCAGGTGGCGTTCGCGGTGATCGCCACCACCGCGGTGCTGATTGCGGTGTTCCTGCCGGTGGCCTTCATGCAGTCCAACGCCGGCCGCCTGTTCCGTGAGCTGGCGGTCGCGCTGGCGGGTGCCGTGGCCATCTCCAGCTTCGTCGCGCTCACCCTGTCGCCGATGATGTGCTCCAAGCTGGTTCGGCCCAACGAAAAGCCGAACGCCTTCAATGCGCTGTTCCTCAACCTGATCAAGCGCATCGCCGACCGTTACTCGGCGCTGGTGGCGGCGATGGTGCGGCAGTCGCGGGCGCGGCTGGTGCTGGGCCTGGGCGTGGCGTTCACCGCGATCGGCTTCCTCTCGACCGCACTGTTCTCCGCGGTGCCCAGCGAACTCGCCCCGGACGAGGATCGCGGCAGCTTCTTCGTCAGCATGCAGGGGCCGGAAGGTGCCGGCTTCGACTACACCGTGAGCCAGGTCCAGCAGATTGAGGAAAAGCTCTTTCCGTTGCTGGCCGAGGACGGCCCGCTGGCGCGGGTCAACACCCGCGTGCCCGGTGGCTTCGGTGCCTCCGAGGAGATGCATACGGGCTTTGCCATCGTCATCCTGAAGGACTGGTCGCAGCGCAGCATGGACACCGGCCAGGTGATCGACTCGATCCGCGCGGATCTCAACAGCGTGCCAGGTGTACGCGCGTTCGCGCAGGGCCGCGGCGGTGGCCTTGGCGGTGGCCGCGGCCAGCCGCTGCAGGTGGTGCTGGGCGGGCCGAACTTCGAGGAACTGTCCGAATGGCGCGATCGCATCATCGCGCGGATGGAGGACAACCCCGGCATCTTCGCGCCGGACTCCGACTTCCAGGAGACCCGACCGCAGATCCGCATCGACATCGATCGCAACCGTGCCGCCGACCTCGGCGTCTCGGTGCAGGAAATCGGCCGCACCCTGGAGACCATGATGGGCTCGCGCCGGGTCACCACCTACGTGGAGGACGGCGAGGAGTACGACGTGATCCTGCAGGCGCGCGAAGACGCCCGCGCCACGCCGTCTGACCTGGCTGGCGTGTTCGTGCGCTCCGAGCGCACCCGCGAGTTGATCCCGCTGTCCAACCTGGTGCGCTTCTCCGAGCTGGCCGAGCCGGGCAGCTTCAACCGCTTCAACCGCCTGCGCGCGATCACCATTTCGGCCAACCTTGCGGGCGGCTACACGCTGGGCGAGGCGATCCGCTGGGTCGAGCAGACCGCCCGCGAGGAGCTGCCGGACTACGCCCAGATCGACTTCAAGGGGCAGTCGCGCGAGTTCATCAAGGCCACCGGCAGCGTGATGTTCACCTTCGGCATGGCCCTGCTGGTGGTCTACCTGGTGCTGGCGGCGCAGTTCGAGAGCTTCCTGCACCCGCTGGTGATCATGTTCACGGTGCCTTTGGCGGTGCTCGGCGCGCTCGGTGGGCTGTGGGTGACAGGAGGCACCCTCAACCTCTTCAGCCAGATTGGCATCGTCATGCTGGTGGGGCTGGCGGCGAAGAACGGCATCCTCATGGTGGAGTTCGCCAACCAGCTGCGCGATGCCGGGCGCAACGTGGTCGAGGCGATCTCCGAGGCGGCCGGCGTGCGCCTGCGCCCGATCCTGATGACCTCGATCGCCACCATCATGGGCGCCGTGCCGCTGGTGGTGGCGGGTGGCCCCGGCTCGGCCAGCCGCGCCACCATCGGCGTGGTGGTCATCTTCGGCGTGGCCTTCTCCACCCTGCTCTCGCTTTTCGTGATCCCCGCCTTCTACGCACTCTTGGCGCCGTTCACGCGCTCGCCGGAAGCCTTGGCTCGGCGTATCGACAAGCTTGAATCGGAAGTGCCCGAAGTGGCCGGAGGCCCGGCATGAGCGAGGGCCCGAAATCCCCCTGGGGCCGGCCAAAGCGCGGCCCGGGCAGCAAGCCGGCCGGCGCCACGGGCGGCAAGGGCCCGTGGCAGCGTCGTGATGCCGACGCGCCCCCGGACATGCCGCCACCCGCCAAGCCGGCGCGGCGTTCGGAGCACGCGCCGCCTGCCAAGCCGGTCTGGAAGGATGCGCCGCCGGGCCGCAGCTGGCAGTCGCGTGGCGACAAGCCGCGCGCTGCCGTGCAGGCCGAGCCCGCGGCTGCCGGTACCCGGCCCCCGGCGCGCGAGCCCGAGCAGAAGATCTGCGGCATGAATGCCGCGCGGGCGGCCTTTGCTGCACGACCCGGGGCGCTGCGCAAGGTGTTCCTGAGCGAATCCCGCATCGGCGCACTGCGCGAGCTGCTGGCCTTCTGCGTGGCCAAGCGCCTGGGCTATCGGGTGGTCGAGGACGCCGAGCTCGAGCGCATCACCGGCAGCAGCCATCACGAGGGTGTCTGCCTGCTGATGACGCCGCCGCCGCTGCTGGACCTGGAGGGGCTGCTCGCCGCCCTGCCGCGCTCCGGTCCGGTGCGCCTGCTGTGGCTGGATGGCGTGGGCAACCCGCACAACCTCGGCGCGGTGATGCGCTCAGCCGCGCACTTCGGCGCCGCCGCCGTGCTGCTGCCGCCGGCCTCGCCGCTCGGCCTGTCGGCCGCGGCGGCGCGGGTGGCCGAAGGCGGCGCCGAGCACGTGCCGCTGGTGCGCATCGAGGGCGAGGGCGTGCAGGCGGAGTTCGCGGCCCTGGATCGCCTCGCCGAGGCCGGTTTCGTCAGCCTCGCGACCCTGCCGGCCGGCGCCGATGACCTCTATGCGCATCCGCTGCCGACGCGCGCCCTGTTCGTGCTCGGCGCGGAAGGCGAGGGCATGCAGCAGCGCATCGTCGACCACTGCGCGCGCCGCCTGTCGATCCCCGGCAGCGGCCGCGTGGAGAGCCTGAACATCGCCAATGCCGTGGCGGTGCTGCTGGCCGAGCACTGGCGGCAGCACTCCCCGGCGCGAGCCTGAGAGCATGTGAGAACCCTCCGCCTGCTGCGGCCGCCGCTGGCCACCCGTGACGGCAGCGCGCTGCGCGAATCCTGAGGTCACCGCTTCACCGGGCTCGTTGGATTCACGTGCCGCGCTCCACCTCGCACCCCCAGCGGCGCCCTCGCGACGGCGTCCGGGTTCCTTCACGCGCTCTGGGCTCGCTCAGTGCGCGTGCGCGTAGCCGAGCGGCCCCAGGTCGAGATTGGCCAAGGAGGCCGGCGCGCGCCAGGGCAGGCGGCCCAGGCAGGGGATCGGCAGGCGACGCTGCAGGGCCTGGAAGTACTCCTCGGCGTATTCCAGCTCGGGGTCGACGTCGTTGCAGATCCAGCCCGCCAGCTGCATGCCATCGGCCTGCAGGGCAGCCAGGGTCAGCAGGGCGTGGTTGATGCAGCCCAGCCGCAGGCCCACCACCAGCACCACCGGCAGGTCCAGCGCGCGCACCAGATCAGCCTGCATCAGGCGATCGTTGAGCGGCGCGCACCAGCCGCCAACACCCTCGACCACCACATCCTCGGCCTGCGCGGCCAGCTGCGCGTGCGCCTCCGCCAGCTGCGGCAGGCCGAAGTGCACGCCTTCGTGGGCGCAGGCGATCTCCGGTGCGGTGGCTGCCTTCAGGCAGACCGGGTTGACCAGCGCATAGTCGGGCGCGAAGGCGCTGGCGGCGATCAGGTCGAGCGCGTCCTGGTTGACCCAGCCGTGGCGGTTCTCGCGCGCGCCGGAAGCCACCGGTTTCATCCCGACGGCGCGGCGGCCGATCCGACGCAGTGCATGCAGCAGCGCACAGCTCACGTGGGTCTTGCCCGAGCCGGTGTCGGTGCCGGTGACGAAGCAGCTGAACTGCATGGTGACGACTCCCGGATCAGTCTGGACGTTCCAGTAGTGTAGTGACTTGTCCCGGGCGGGAAGTAGCGGCGATCCGTCTCGGGGGCATCCTTGCGCTGCGCGGGCGAGCGGGAGCAATCCCGCGTGGCATCGGTTCCCGCCGCCAGTCGCCATGGATCACCGGCGCGCGGCACGCCCGCCCGCGGCCTGGTGGCGATGGCCTGCCTGCTACACTCGCAAGCTTGTCCAGCCCCGCCGAGGCCGTAGCCGAATGTTCGAAGCCGCCGCCCTCACCGGTTCCAAGCCGGAACAGTACGCTGCCCTGGTCGAGCAGGCCCGCGCCCTGCTGGCCGGCGAGCACGATCGCACCGCCAATGCCGCCAACCTGTCGGCGCTGGCCTTCCACGCCCTGCCCGATGTCAACTGGCTGGGCTTCTACTTCTTCGATGGCCGCGAGCTCGTGGTCGGGCCCTTCCAGGGTAAGCCGGCCTGCGTACGCATCGCGCTCGGCCGCGGCGTCTGCGGCACCGCCGCCGCCACCGGCCGCACCCAGTGCGTCGAGGATGTCGAGGCCTTCCCCGGGCACATTCCCTGCGACTCGGCCTCGCGTTCCGAGGTGGTGGTGCCGATGTTCAAGGATAGTCAGCTGGTCGGCGTGTTCGACATCGACAGCCCGCTGCCGGCGCGCTTCGACGCCGATGACGTGGCCGGCCTGGAGGCGCTGGCGCAGGTGTTCCTGGAGTCGCTGCGATGAGCGGCGACCGCTTGCGTAACGTCGGGCCGAAGTCGGCCGCCTGGCTGCGCCAGGTGGGTATCCGCACCCCCGAGGAGCTGCTGGCGGCGGGTGCGGTGGGCGCCTTCATGAAGGTCAAGCGCGCCGGCTTCAAGCCCAGCCTGAACCTGCTGTATTCGCTGGAAGGCGCGATCCTGGGCTGCCACTGGCAGCAGGTGCCGGAGGAGCGTCGCCAGCAGATGGCCGCCGAAGTCGAGAAGCTCAGCGAGCTGCTGCCCGATCCCAAGAAAAAGCGCCCGGGCGGGCCGGTGACCTATAGCGAGGGCCCGGCCATGCAGCGCGAGGGCGGCGAGGAGGAAAGCGGCCCCGAGCTCAGCTTCGGCTTCGACGACCCCTACGCCGGCAGCGAGAGCGGCGGCACGGATTGAACCTAGATTCCGCAGTTGACCGCTCCCGACTTCGAGCAAACCTTTGATGTGGTTTGAGTTTACTGCTGCGTCCGACTTCTCCCGTTGGGTGAAGGTCGCTACGCAC